>JAMKCH010007772.1:0-47660 GCA_023653785.1 Ophioderma brevispina | reverse complement strand
GTTAGAGCCAAATGCTGCTGGAATAGGCGGTGTTCGTCTAAGAAATGGTAGAAACCGTTGGGAAGGTCGTCTTGAAGTGTATTTTAATGGACGATGGGGAACTGTATGCGATGATCACTTTAACAACACTGACGGTGCGGTAGTTTGTAGACAGCTAGGTCTATCAAGCGTATCCAGGGTTGGAACTGTTCTACCTAGCGAACACGGTATGTAGGTTAAACACCACTCAGTTAAGAAATACAAAATTTCCGTCAAAGTACTTTCTCACTTAGCCTTGATGTCACTTGCTTTAAGTGGTGATGTTGCTAGTAACCCTGGGCCTACCAAGGATCCATGTGGAATCTGCTCACGGTGTGTTAGATCCAACCAGCGCGGTATTCAGTGTGATGTGTGTGATATCTGGTATCACACTTCCTGCATCGACATGTCTTCTCAGGACTACGAGTCCCTTGCTAACTCCAACCAATCCTGGTGTTGCCCACCATGCATGCTTCCGCAATTCAGTGACTCGTATTTCGACACATCTGATAGCTCTTTTACTTTTAGTGATCTAGATACGCATACTAGTAGTAGTTTCTCTGTCGAAAATTCCAATATTAACTCTAGTTCACATTCAAATTCTCACCAAACTCATAGCAATAATGGTAACAATCTCAATTTCTTGTATCTTAATGCTAGGAGCATGAAGACTGCAAAAAGAAAGAAAACTATCAACAAACTTCGTGATTTTGAATCCATCATAGCTAATGGACGTTATGATTGTATAGGAGTCTCAGAAACTTGGCTCAATCAATCAGTTGACGATTGTGAAATTCCCAAAACCGGGTATGTCATGTACCGCAAAGACAGAGCTAATCCCACAAAAGAACGTGGCGGTGGTCTGCTCTGTGCCGTGAAGAATTCTATCCTTTCACTTCGTCGCAATGATCTTGAGCCTGTTGATGAGATAATGGTCATTGAAATCAGACCTAACATGAGAGGGAAGATGGCTTTAGTACTGTGCTATAGAGCACCTGACGATAATGTTGGTACATTTCGTAAATCACTTTGACTCTACCATGGCTAAACTCCAACAATTTTTAAACCAATTCTATGTTATTGTGAGATTTTTATCTCCCCAAATATCAAGGGAATGTGTTTGACGTCAGTTTCTCAACATCTCGGCTGATGAACAAGTTTTAGTTGGATTCTGCAATGAAATTTTCCTGTATCAGATGAGCCAAATTCCATCTAGAAAGAAAATAATAACATCTTGATCTTATTTCACATCTGCTCCTGAAAAATTTTTGAACTTGTCCATCTCTAGTTAATTCTTTCCTACTGATCACAAACTGCTTGAGTTTTCCAATTTGTACCAGAGTCAAAAGGATTAAGAAGTGGTGTTAGTCGTTTGTGTTTAATTTTAAGAAGGCAACTTTAACATCATTAGGTCTAGCTCCGCAACACCGATTTCATGCAATGTTTTTCAAGGCCAGACCACTGTGAATGTGCCTGACTGCATTTAGTAAAATTTTCTCACCAATGTTTTTGATACTTCATTCCAAAAGTTAAAATCCGGACTCTCATTGCCCCCTGTCCTGGATTATGCGATTTAGGCATCTTCAAATAGAAAATTCACAGCCGTAGACGTTCGAACAAAGGTTGATTCGTCTTCGCATCACTGGGAATATTTCTTCCAAGCTGCGTAATCGTTTGAAGAATCTAATCTCTTAACAAATACAATCAATATATTGAGAGCTTTGGTACACTCTTATCCAACCCAAGAGATTTTGGACCTTTTTTAGATGCAAAACAAAACCCAGATCACTCCCAAGATCATTTATAGCAGCAATGGTCTCTGCCTAGTGAACCTAACGATAGTGCTGGTTTGTTCAAATGCCTATTTATTCAGTGTTTACCAAACCAAAAACATATTTTCTCAGCTTCCGGATATTCCATCTTATGAGCACCAGATGTTGGGTAATAATACAATCTTAGTGATTCTGAGTTTTGGACCATTTTAAAGAATCTTGACATTTCAAGCATTGTCCAGATGGCCATCTCCAAAAGTCCTCAAGGAATGGGCTTCCCAGATTGTTTTCATCAAACACCCTTAGCTTTATTTTTCATATGTCCCGGAGGACGGGGATTGCGATTGGATTGGCTCTGTGCTAATGTAGTTCCTGTATTCACAAAGGGTGATAAGCATAAGGTGAGAAATACAGACCTATTTCACTTTTATGATTTGCACACAGTCATGGAAAGGGCGTATTTCAATTTCAATGTTCTGTTTCCCCTCATATTAAGGCGCAGCTTCTAATCACTTAACATGGTTTTGTTAAAGGACATTCAACTGTCATCCACTCATTTCCTGTTTTTCATGATTAAAGTACCGCCCAATGGACAGAGCTGGGCAAGTCGTATTATATACCTTGACTTTTTCCAACGCCCTTTGACAGTGTCTCGCATACCTTGCTTGTTCACAAATTACAACAATTTGGCTCCCACTCAAACCTCCTTGTTTGGGTTCAAATCATATTGGTCCCAATCGGAAACAAGGTGGTAACTGTTGTGGTTTTGTGAATGTATTTTTCGACTGGCTTCCCCATGGCTTCAGGAGTACCACAGGCTCCATTTTAGCCTCGTTTGTTTCTTTTTGTATATCAACGACATGTCCAGTCTGCCAGCCATTCTGCAATTGCTTTATTTGCTGACACTCTTAAGTGTTTCAAGAATATTACGACCTTGTCTGACTGCCAATATTTTCATGGATGATATTGATGCTCTCATTTTGATTGGATATTACATGGGAATTTTGAAATTCCACCATCAAAATGTCAATTATTTCAATGACTCGTTCCAGAATTTAAGAAATTTGATTTAAAATGAATGATTGTCTTGCAGAAATCTCTTCTGTCAGAGATCTTGGAGTTGAAGTCTCTTCTCTTCTAAGCTTACCTGGAATGAACACACAGTAACATAATGTTTAGCAAGTGCAATAACAAAATTAGGCATGAAAACATGCATTGTTATAGCAACCAGATATGTAGCTAAAACTCTCTACTCAGCCCTTGTCAAGAGTGATTTAGAATATGCAGCTCCCTGTGGAGTGGGACAATCTAAACACAATATTTTCCAGTTGAATTTAAAATGTCCAGAGGATAGCGACTAATTACTATTCGCCTATCCTGACATAGGCTATAGAGATACGACTACTAAACTTAAACTTGATCTTGCTGCCACTTACCTACAGAGAGAAATAATAAGCGCATCCTTAACCTATTTCACAGAGGCAGGTTTGGTCAGTTGACATTTATTGTCTCATTTTGTTGTTTTTAATTCACCAGGTCAGGGCCATCCCACCACCAGATCTTCCTCTGATTGCCATCTTCTTATTCCTCAGGTTTGCCAAAAACAGGAGTCTCATATAAAGCCACATTTTTTCACCGGGAGGTTGTTCAGATATTGAATCAACTACCTCCCACCTCAGATCAACTAATCTTCTCCATGTTTAAATCCATCCTTGATTTAAATCCAAAATTCCCATCTGCAGTTCGGACCTACGAATACTTGTTCTTGGCTGCCCAACTGTCGCTTGTCAGTCTGCAGAGTTTGTTTTAAAAAAGCTTCCTCCTTTAGATCCTGTTTTGGTCTCCTAGGTGGGATGGTCCTAGCGGTGCTTTTGTCACCCTTGTCATCTAACTCCATTCCACTGGTATTGGTGCAATTAAAAAAAAATCCTGTTATCCAAGTGGCAATTTATTCTCAATTTTGTATTTTATGAATTTCTATGTGTAATATATTGTTGTTCCATTTTAAACAGTGATAAAGTGTAAAAAATAAATAAAAAAACATAAATAAAATAACAAATAAATAAAAGATAGTGACAATGGCTATATAAGTGAAATCTTGGATTTAGGCATTGTATTTTTAAAACTTACTTGATAGGGGTTTCATGTTTCCAAAAAGATGTATATAGTTTGTTCAATACTAATGTGTACAACATATCTTTAGGTAATATGAAAAAATTGCCCAAATTTGGTGTTTTTTTTTTTTTTTTTTTTTAATTTTTTAGTTTTTTGATTTTTTAAATATATTCAAATAATTGCTTCATTTTATTATTTTCATTAAAATTTCCTGATGCGCATTAACACATTGTTATTGGTATTTTTATTATGCTGTCGGCAGCCGTCATTTTGTTCTAATTTTAGATTTGAAGCATGTTCAACATTTATATTAAAAAAATTAAATTATACCCCTACGTCCTAGAGGAAAATAACTACCTACCTGACCATCACCGCAAAAAGGGCGTGGCAATTGGTTTACTTTGTTAGATCTCGGAGAATATTTTCACCTAAAACACGGCAAAGGGTTAGCTCCTTTGATTTTTGAAAAGTGGGAAAAATGGCCTATTTGGGATTAAGGATATAGAGTTGCCTCCTGTATAGATTTATTAGAATTTCCTATCATGCATACCATATGTAAATAGAAAACATCACACAGTTTGAGGGCTTACTGATCGTGATTACAATGGCCATAATAGCCGCCAACTTCGATTTGAAATTAGTTACCAAAGCAAAATAATACCGAGTCCTTGTGTCAAAAAGTAAGTAAACAGGTGTTTATATGTTTTGCTTGTGATAACATGGATTCACATGGCGTATGAAAAAAGTGATACCACGATTTTAGAGTAAGGTCTTAACGGTCATTTGTATTTTCATTCAACTTTCTCATGCGTATAACATTATGTAGGTATATATAAAAATAGTAAGTTTTGGCTCTTGATAGTGCTTATAAGGGTCATTATTAGCCGAAATACTACGTGAATAAAAAAAAATTGTGCAAGGATTAAAGATGATCTTGACCTTAATGCAATCACTATATCATAGATTGTTGTTGTTTTTATAAAACACATCTAATATACTTCCAAATGTTGAAAAAATGAAATTAAATAATAAGCCAGATATGACCAAATATGTAAGCACACCCCTTTTTTCGCCATTCCTATGGGATTTACACACATTAAACTTGTGTTTGTGAGAATGTACAATATCAATATCATGATGCCTTTGTCAACTTAATGCTACATTTTCTTGATTATTTCAACTACGGATTAATCAATGAATTTATTTATACCAATGTGGCAACTGATATTACGAATCCAAGCACCAATTCACCTGTTGCAGAGCAAGAAAACAAGATCTTCCCATTTGTTTAGGATATTGCAAAGAGTTTAGTTCCTTTGATTGGCATTACTTGTATCTATACCTGAATTACAGTAGTAGTGTTGAAACCCTTTTCATTTACACATCAGGATTAATTGGGTGAAATTTTGTGTGAACATTAAATTCTTTTTGAAGATCAGTGAAGGAGATTATGGCTATTCATAGATCAATTAAACAAAATAGCATGGGTCATCATTACTTTCATAATGCTATTCCCCGTATATCATTCATTGACGTATTCTTGCTTAACTGTGTAAATCCCATTGGAATGGAGGAAAAAGGGGTGTGCTTACAAAATTGGTCATATCTGGTTTATTTTTAATCGTTTTCTTTCATTTTTTCAACATTTGGAAGTATATTACATTTGCTTTATTAAAACAACAACAAATCTATGATTCAGTGACTTTATCAAGGTCAAGGTCATCTGCAACCGTTGCACAATTTTTTTTGATTCACATAGTATTGGGGTTCAAGGGTCTAAAAACGAAAGTAATAGACAAGAGCTCATGTGTAGTTGCTTCATTTATATTTTCATTCAAATTTTCTGATGCATATAACATAATTATACATAGGTATTATGAAGAATCTCCAGTTTGGGCTATTGATAGATTAAGAGTGCTTATACACAATTGACATTTTGACACCATCTTGGATTTGAAACATGTAAACAAAGCAAAATGGTAGTTTTCAAGTGTCCAAAATTATAATTTATTTGTAACATTTTTATAAAACTTTAAAATTTATGATTTGGTGTATTCCAAAATTATCCTAATGTTTATAACATAAGAAGTAAATAGGTGTATGAAAAATCACCAGATTAAGCAACTGAAGTGCTTACAGAAGCTATTATATTAGCCACAATATGGGGATTTGAAGTATATTTTCACTCTCTCTATAATGTAAAAGAGTGAAAACACTCTTTCAAGGAGTGACTTAGGACCAGTCTTTGCTGGAGTTAAAGTTCCCTCTTTTGAGAGTGTATGCTGTCAATTCTTCACTATTATGAGAGGTGACATTCATTGAGCATAGTATCATAAACAAAATTCACTCTAAAGAGAAAATTTAACTCCATCAAAGGCTGGTCCCTAGCCGTCATTCCTTGAAAGGAGGATTTTCACTGCCTTACATTAAGAGAGTAACCATAAAATGCGTTATGAGAGTGACAATTCATTGATGCATGAGTAATCATAAACCAAATTCACTCTGTATAAAAGAGGGAAAATTAACTCCAACAAGGACTGGTCCCTAGAGTCATTCCTTGAAAGAGTGATTTTCACTCGTTTACATTAAGAGAGTAACCATAAATGGTAAATGAGTTCCTTTGGTCAAAAAGTAAACATTCTCGGTGTTTTTTTAATTGTTATCAAAATATATTATGATCTAGATCTATGTGAAAAACATACACAATTTACTATTATCAGTGATTGGATTCAAAGCGTGTTAGTAAACCATGAAATGTTGGAATTTATTTCTTATGTCAGAGTATTAAATGTAATGTTTCTGTGTCCAAATGTTTAACAAATTAGGTGTGGTGTCTAAAATTACCACAGTTCTGTGAATAGCCATCTTGGATTTGAATTAAGTATGTTAACAAAAAGAAAAGAAAGTCAGAGGTGGGTTTCCAGCACACAAGATATAAAACCATAATTTGAATCTATCATCTTGATTAGGGTTTAATGCAGAAGTATGTTTAATACATAGCTTTTGGCGGCCATTTTGGACGCCATCTTGGATTTGTTTAATTTTGATTGCCATATTGATTGAATTTAGTGTTTTTGAAACTCTTGGTATCGAAAATATGGGTATTGTCGGCAATTTGGACCTCATATTGCGTTCAGAGACTAATTATAATGAATTATGGTATTTTGGCCAGGGCCATTCTTGGATTTCAACACCCTAAAAACGTTTTCAAAAAATTCCAAGATATTTTTCCAAACATGTTGTTACACCAAAAACACAAGAATTCAGAGGATTGAGCAGAGCACTTTTAACAGAAAAAAAAACACGAAATTACATTGTAGCTTACACTATTGTAAGGTTTCCAGCTATACAGCATTACGCATAATGAAAGTGGGTCAATTGATCACAAATGCCCGTTTAATTGGACCACATGCACTTGACCTAATTATGATTCACATAAAAGAATTTGAAAAGGACTAGTCTTTCATGTAGGAAGAAATTTGGCCATCGCGTACCGTTTCATTCCTGAGTTTTTGATTTTTTTTGCGCACTTGTTTTCACCGCGATACGGGGAGTCCCTGTAGGCTAGGGCTTTGCTGTGGGGTTTTCAGGCGCGGGTAAAGGCCTGTGCATGTGACGTGGCACGTAATGGTATTTTTGTATTTTTTTTAAAATGTTTTTTTTTACCTGGTCCTGGTCTCATCATGACGATCCAATGTCTCCTCTTTTCCTGCGTTTGAATTTTGCCAATATAGCGATAAAGGTTGGTTGACTAGTTCCTTGATTTCTGTTAGATGGTAATTATAAATGACGGCTTAGTAAGTGTGCAAGAAATACAAAATTTGGATGTGTTACATGGCGATTGCCATCAATTCCCCAGGATCAATTCTCACCGCTTTGAAGAGCAGCAAGCCCGCGGAATAATGATTATATAATCGCGGATAGGGACCCTCGATCAAGAGAAGGGATGCGTACTACCCACTGATCTGCCATGAAATCTGTAGGCTTATAGTTCGACGTTGTTTAGCTGGCGTATTATGACAGCATACGTCATCCCCGTTACATCATTAATTGGTTTATCAATAAATTAATTATGTAGACTTATCGAAAATGGTGGCGCGATCACTATCGATATCGAAATGGTCTATGGCATTTGTAAACAGTGTCTTTTTTAACCCGCATGGCAAAGCCAGTGGCGTTATTCATTGATTTACACCCATGAGGTATAGGCGCTATTTCAGGGGGAAGGAACAGTGAATACGTGAATTCCAGACTGCAAATCACCATATTTGGTAAAGACACACAATATATGGATTATGATAGGGATTTTGGAGGAATTTATCACTCAATTATGGTAATTGAACATGTGTTTTTGAATCACTATTGCGTTTACAGGTTTTAAGTGTTTTCTCGATGAGGCAAAACGAGCATAAACATGGCGGTGTAGGTGGTAATACTTAAAATAGCCCCGAAAATGTGTTACCCAATACGGCCAGGGAAAGGGAACAATGAGGCATTTTGGAGAATTTATCACTTAACAAGGGCGAATAGTATATACGCGATGCGGTTTGTGGTAAAATATGTCCTAGCCGAATGTTGCGATCACAACATGTGATAAATGCAATTCAAAACTCCTTTAAAACCCCCTCCCAAAACCCCGCAACAACTCCACCCCCTCCCCCAAACACCCACAAAACCCCACGCCCTCCCCAACACCCACAACGCCCCCAACCCCCACCCTACTCCCCAACACCCCCCAAAACACCCCACCACACTCCTTAACACCCTCCAATACCAAACCTACCAATACCTATAACACGCACTCCCCTTTCCCAACACCCGCCAACCCGCCCATTCCCCTCCCCCCCAACACCCCGCCGCCACACACCCTCATCGCTCCACAACATCATGCAACACTCCTAACCCCCTAACAAAACACCACGCACACGAAAAACCCACAAGACCAACAAAATGAAACACCCACCAAATCCACAACAACCCGAATACACCAAAAAACACCTCACCAAAACAAAAGAAATACAAAAAAAACTCCCAAAAACAAGAAACACCGCAACCCCCTCCCCAACACCCACCATCCCCAACCTCCTCCATCCCCAACACCCACTCCCTCTCACACACTCCTACTCCCTATCCAACACCCAACCCCCTCCCAAACACCCAACCCCCTCCCCAAACCTACCCCCACCCCCTCCCCAACACCTCACCCCCTCCCATAGCATAGTTTAGTTCATGTAGTGAAGAATTTTGCATATCCGATGCCACAGTTCAGAGATACAGCAAATTACGCATATTATTAGTCATTGGCATACACATAGCCACATATATCACATACTTTCAAAATTGCAAAAATATTTTTATAACAAAGTTGTGATAGGCCTATATGACAGCCAGAGGAAATTTTGAGTATCCAATGTACAGTTAAAAAATATAGCAATTACGCTGATTTTTGTATATTAATTAGCTCATTTGCATACTCAATATGCCCGAAATACGCCCAAAATCTAATCAGGTCAAGAACTCTTCAGTCCGCTTCCATCCACCAAGTTACATCATTATACGCCTGACGGAACTCCAGAAAACTTGTAAACAGGCCTTGCAGGAAAATTCTCATAAATTATGCAAATTAGATACTTAATTAGCATATTTTACGGCCACAATCTAATCAGGTCGAGAATTCGTCAACCCGCTTCTTTCCACCAAGTTACATCATTGTCGCCCTTACGGAACTCCAGATAAATGGTATACAACATGGGTTAACATTTTTGTCACAGACGGACGAACGGACGGACGAACGCTGCTCATTTCATAGTCCCCGTTCCGAACTCGTTCGGCGGGGACAATTATGATTATTGAACATGTTTTTTTAATGAATCACTATTGAGTTTCCAGTGAAGTGTTGGCTCGATGAGCCTAACAAGGCGGTAAATACTTAAAATAGCGAAAATGTGTCTACCAACCGGCCGGAAATTTTGTCTGGCGACTCGATTGTAGGGATTCGTTTAGCACGAATCCAAAAAGGGGAAATTATCCTGGAGATGAAATCTGCAGTATATTGTGTCCTTAGTGTCTTGTTTCTTTCTTCTCCTGGCAACACTTCAATGACATATCTCCGACATGTCTGAACTGATTTTAACCAAAATGGGTCACAAGTACCCCACCTGGGGGATGTACCCACACATAGGTCAGAGGTCATTTAGAGGTCACAGGGTCAAAAGTTCATTTCACAAAAATGCTTCTTGTCCTACAGATTACATTGCATAATAACATAATTCATGCATATGAAGCAGCTTGAGGCCCTGCATACCTGTGTGCTCGGTATGGGGTCAAAGGTCATTAAAGGGGCACTTCCGGGCTTAATGTGAAAAATCTTCAAAAATTCATATCTGCTATGTGCAAAAAAAGTTAGGAATATCCGATTTTCATGCCGTTTTTGCCTCTGCTTGATGGCAAATGACTAGTTTTATATAATCAGAGCATTTTGGTGATATGTTTTTAGTTGCTAAAATTGTGAAATATCAATTTTCCACCCTATATTCAGTTTTTCATACTTTCCTCAACTTATGACATAATATTAACTTCATAATGGGAATGTTGGTACTTATTTTGATACCAATGAAAGAAGGAACTCTAAGCTATCCTGTGCTATCAAATTATAGAAATTTGATGTTCAGTAAGGAAAGTTGAGGGAGGGGGCGGTAAGCACCCCCCCTTCGGGAATATTGTTAAAAGAAGTGGCTCAGGTAGACTAGGGTTAGACTAGCACTGCTGACATTGTGGGTGTATTTTAGAATGCAAGTTGTACTGCACGAATCTTACATGTACAAGAGAGCAAGCCACATTTTTTAGTCCTATTAGGCAAAATTAAAAACCACCAAGCTTTCATGTTATAGAATAGCATTTTGAGTTATAGAAAATTTATTGAATGTTAGAAAAAAGACCATATTTGACCTTTGACCTATGACACATGATCCATTTTTACACCCAAAATAGGCTTACATACGATAAATCTATGGTACAAAGATGAACACAGCACATGTATTGTTTTTTAGTTTTGATAGAGTGGTTTTTAATGAGCGTGACAGACAGATTTCAGCAGTTTAGGTGACTATATTTGATTCCACAGCAGCCAACATCCCGCTGTGCATGGATTACACCAACATCAGGTCACGCACTGCTGCCATTTCAAAACACGGACATTTACTTCGCATTTACCAAGAAAAATCGATGACCGTGTAGGAATTATTTTGTCTAAAACGGTTCCTTTTATACCACCCGAAACCGTTCAACAGAAAAACTTCTAACCGGTCACATATTTTTGTTTTAAAACCTCATAATTAAACCCGAATATCAAATTTCCACACACGCCTACTAAAGTCTGTTGAAGAGACTCTTATTTGAACAATGACACTCATAACAATAGCTCAGCGGGATGTTGTCGGCTGCTGTGATTTGATTCTAGTTTAACATTTTTCAATAATACACAAATAAAAACCTGCTGAAGCCAGTATGGGTATGGGTGGATTGAATGCACTTCCTATGTGTAGTCGCCATTGACAGATTACTCCTGGGTCCTGAATGATATGGGTATTAGCATGCTGTGCTTCAATGTATACTCTTTTGCTCCAATAGCTCTTTTAGGGAACTCCGGGAATGACAAGGATAATAGGGGCTTGTACCCCAGTAAACTGTGCCCACCTACAATGTCAATTTGTCAAGCTTTGTTTGAAATAGCTTCTGTAGAAAAAAAGGAAAGATGTTGAATAATAATAATAATACACTGGCTTTTATAAAGTGCCATTCCAACAAGATCACAGCACTGTTTCCGATGATATTAATCTGCCATCAGGAAATATCACAACCAATGCTTCACCTAGGCGGCTATTGTAATTACTATTCCTTATAACAGCTACCCAATTAGCGCTTGGGTCAACGAATCAAGCGAATTGGCGACAATGCCCACAGTGGGGCTCGAACCCTACTCGATCACGAGTCGGTGGTCATATCAACTGGACCATGTGCCCTTTTGTGCAATACTGACCGTTCAATTACATGTACATTTCTCCACCAAATACTCAAGGCCACTTTACCAACTTCATTCAATGGTTCACCGTCTGATATAAATAGTCACAGATCATATAGGCCGAATCATGCAATGAGTGGAGCATATCACCCTCAATAAAAATAAAGAAATAGCAATACCATGGCAAGAATTATTTTATCAAGCACTTATTTGATGTCTCCAATTCCACCTGGCTATGTTCCATGCTTGGCAGCTTCCACTTAGCCAAGTTCAATAAAATTCCACCAGGCAGAGCACCTTGTTCAATCTGCAAGCTTTTTCTGCATTCGCAAAAATTGTTAGGATTTCAACAAGGGAATGTGTAAAACCATCAAAGCAATATGAACAAGGCTTGTCGGCCCTTGAATAGCATAGCCACGGCCACTGACCACAATAGGGTTGTGGTTTTAGACCTAGACTGGTAGCGCCTAGATCCAGTGTGCACAACAGAAACCAGGGAGGAGTATACCAATTATTTTTTATTGAATCTTCTCTAGACAGGTTAGCCCCTTCAATGCTGAAGCATGATTTCAAACCTGCAAACACATGTTCAAAATTAATTGAGAATAAATGTCAATAATACAATACCATTTGAAAATCTAGAAAAGTTGGTCGGTTCTAAGTAGACAGCCTTGAACAAGGCTACCAAATACTAGACCCAGTGGAGCAATCTTGGGACCTAAAGACCCTTATCAGTGATTTGATTGAAAGAGTAAAATATTTGAAATTTGCAGGAATGGCTTAAAAGGAAGAATAAGCCGGTTAGAATTCTAATATGTTTACCTTTTCCAACTGAGGAATTGACCGGAAATGAAGAAACTGCAGTTTCAAAGATACGACTTTCTTTCCATCATTACGTGAGTAGTTAAGTGTCCCAAACGGACCAGACATGACTAAAACATCCGATTTTGTCCTTGTTAGGTTGTTTTGGTGTATCATTGCATGGGATGTTAGGATACCTATACTTGTTACAGACATGTAAAAATCTTATTTTTGATTTTTTCGATTTTCTGATTAGGCAAATCACTGAATAGGGCCTTTAAAGAGACACTGAAATTTGAAAAAAATAGTGCACCTATAGGATTTTTCCAAATATTACTTTTGTATGGTTATAAAGCTTTATATAAATTTGCCCTCAACTGAATTTATTAAGCTCAAATCAGCGCGCTTATGGGTAAACAGACAATTTGAAAGTAATGACGCCGGCGAAATTATTCAGTAAATGACGCAGAAATGTCGCGTAACACACGAAAACACATGCCAGAGTTGATTTCACGCATGCGCCTTGTGTGGACCGGTCTGTGACCTTTGGGTTTTAATATCAATGGTAAGAAGAGGTCTATGATATTCTGTAATAGACCACATTGGATTAAAGTAAGGCAAATTTAAAAAGTTAGCCTACAAATTCCTGGACGTTTTTAGACTATATTACTGTCCCTATCTGCTTTTGAGTATGTTATGTTATGTGTAAATTATATCTCTATTCTCTCCAATGGCCTAGACTACATTTGCGGTAAATTGAGAAATTTCATATTTTCGGAAAACGTGCCTTACAGTGCTGTTTTTACATTACACAGACACTTGACTGGTGCCCTCGAATTTTTGTTACAGGTTGGCTACAATAGCTTGTGAAACAAGGCAGTTTTCGACCACAAGTCTGCCTGCTTCGCGCGTAACTGTAAAAGAAAAAGCAGCTCACAGCGTGCAACTGTGCGAGTCCAGGGTGTCCCAAAAAGCTTGTGCAAGCAGATGAACTCCAATTTTCAACTAGTTTTACTTCCCACTATTCATGTGACACCACCCTAGGGGCCACAACATTTTCCATTGTGGAGAATTAATCATGCAAGGTGAAATCCCCCCCCCACGAGCCATAAGTCAGAGATGCTTCGGAGCAGCACCCCTGGTTTGCATTGCTTCCTGCTCCTATTTGAACACCACTCCAGGGGTCAAACGTTTTCCATTGTGGCAACGCGTACCGACATAGTAGTCTAATGTGCGAAGGATTTTGCATATCCAATGTACCATTAAGCAGGATACAGCAATTACGCACATTTAATTAGATCATTGTATCAAAAAATGCCCCTTTAATCAGCCCACATGCACTTTGACCCAATTATGATTCACCCAAAAGATGCATAGCATAGTATTCTTTCATGCAGCGAAGGAATTTTGCCTATCCGATGTACGGTTTCAGAGATACAGTAATTACGCATATTTAATTAGCTCATTGGCATACCTAAGCCGCATGTATCATACACTTTCAAATTGCAAAAAAGATGCGCACCATGATAGGCTTTCATGCAGTGAAGGAATTTTCCGTATCCAATGTACCGTTTCAAAATTATAGTAATTACGCTGATTTTTGCATATTAATGAGCTCATTTGCATACTTAATTTGCATGAAATATGCCCGAAATCTAATCAGTTCGAGAACTCTCCAGCCCGCTCCCTTCCACCAAGTTACATCATACGCCTTACGGAACTCCAGAAAACTTGTTCACAAGCCTTGCTGGAAAATTTTCGTTAATTATGCAAATTAGATACTTAATTAGCATATTTTACGCCCAAAATATAATCAGGTCGAGAACTCGTGGACCCGCTTCTTTCCACCAAGTTACATCATCGTAGCCCTTACGGAACTCCAGATAAATCATACATAAGCAGTGAAAACGGACGCCGAGCAGACCGAATGACAGACAGACAGACGGAAAGACAGACGGACGGACAGAAGACAGATGGCCAGACAGAGAGACAAGTGAGTCTAAGTCTCTTGCCGAACAAAGTTCAGGAGACAAAAAGATAAGGCAAAATGTTGACTTTTTTTGTTGACACAAAGACAGACATATTTACCCAGTTCATAGGCCAGATTTTGCAATCTTTCAATATAGCCTTGCTGGTTGTTAAAACATACCTTGTAAGACTGCTGTTTCTCTGTTGACTGGTACATGACAGTTGTATGGTAGGGCAATTCTTCTTGGCCTCATCTCCTCGCATTTGCCGGTTACACCATGGGCTCTTGTTCATACCCTCAGCAATGATTCTAAGAAATCAACAACAGGAGTGAGTTTATATCCACATGTGTAAGGCTTGAATGAACAAGAATTATGCAGTACATAATTCTGATCCACACAACGGTGTTAATTCATTTTACAAATGAACTCATTTATTATTCAAATACTGTCCTAAATGTATACAGCCACATACCTCATCATGTTCTACTACCCTACCAAGTTCAAAGTACATGACGATTCAGTTTAGTCGGTAAGAGGGGTGGACTAATAAATTTACATCCCCCGTGTAAACATCCTCACCCAATCCATTTCAGGCATCCATCTGTATGATACAGGGTTTGCAGTTTTCTTCCACAGGTGAAAAACAACCCATTTTTTCTTTATTTTCACTTGGAAGAAACATGGTCCTTCCAGTGAAAGTGGAAGAAACTGAAAAAGTCACTAAAATTTTTCTATTTTAATGTTAATGGTTTAAATGACTGAAATTATACCGGAATTTAAATAAGCAATTGGGTATAAAGCCACCCCCAAAGAGGAAGATTTTTATTCAAATAGGGGTGGGGTTATCCCGGGGAGGGGCTAGAACTTGGGGGCAAATATCAGATTACAAAATTGACAAAAAATTCATTTCAAGAGCATATAGTCCCTAGCTCTGGTTCAGAGCCCTCGTTTTTTTAATTATTTTTTGCTGAAAGTCGCAGTATTTTGGCCCTAAACCGGCCCTAAACCTACAACAATATCAGTGATAACTACCATGTCCCAGTGACCGTGAAGTATTTACGATCCTAGCAACGAGTGGCTGGCCGCCGAAGGAGGGGGGTATTATCAGGGGATAAGATATGGTTTTGAGCATACGGTAAAGTCGGCTTTGGAGCAGAGCTATTAGTCACCAGAGACCATTTAGTGTATACTCAGGCGGTGGCGGCCAAGCCTCATTCATTATTAGCAACTACAAAATTGTCAAAAGAAATTACAGCAATACCGGTGCAAACCAAAACTAATTTGGGTGCATTGAGTGAGTCGGTCATGGGTTTTCCTATGACCCACCATACGACCTCGTCCTCGTTAGTTATCATGCAAAAAAATCAGAAAGAACCCTTCCAGTGGAGTTGATTCTGCAACTCCAACGGTTTTGGAATAAGAAAATATTCCTTAACAACATATAAAACATTCAGAATTTTCGTCAAGATTTGGCTTTTTACTGTTAAACCAATGCGACGTCTGAAATTGGGATTTAATTGGCCACCCTCCCCTGTGTATTACTTTAGTTGTAGCAGATATTAAAACATAACAATTAAAGTTCAATTTTTCCCATCCATTTCTCAAAGTAATTATGCAAACAAGCCATCTCAATGCATTGGGCCCTACTTTTGATGGCTTTAGAATAGTTCAAGTTTTAAAATGTGATTTTGTTGTTTGTGTAAGTACAGCCAATTGTTTCTGAATGCTAAAATTACCATCTGGGTTATACACGGTGTATGCTAGCTCCTTTGTTTGCTTGTGTCCCAAGTCCTTGGTAATGGCTTTGTGGTTGTGTCAGTATTTATTCAACTAAGTACGCTGATCCGGGGACCGAGTGTATCCACGATACAGATGCTCCTAACAGGGCCCGCTATTTGAGGCTGGGGCGGATTGGGAACAGTCAGGGGGTTTACACCCTACTCTTATTCGACACTGACTGCGATGACATGTACACCACTGTTGTGACTCTCTGTACACGGGGGACCGACGGCTTAACGCCCCTCCGAAAGACGGGATGCTTCATGATCATTGCCCAATTCCAAGGAACAGGAGAGAGCGGTATCTGATTTAACAATAAGGCTGTATACAGATCACATCCAGAATTGAAGTACCCGAATAAATCCAAGCAAGTGCCACAACCCCACCGGGATTCAAACCCGGGATTTTTGATGGTAAATTTGCGACAGGCAAGCCCCCTACCCGCTAGGCCACGCTCTCCACCCTAACTGCTAGACCCTGTATTTCTTTAAAAATGGGGGTGGGCTTATACCGAAGGTGGGCTGATACCCGAGTGGTTACGGTATTCATGGAACCCCACCCAACCCCATGCTTTGCTAATTAAACTCACCAGGATCCATATGAATATATTATTAAGAATAACAAATACAACATTGGTGGACTTTTCACACAGTGTGCAATTATTCATGATGATTCCTTATATCATGATATATAACCATTAAGCAATACAAAGTTAAATCTGTATTATACACAAACATGAAAAACAAAAAGAATATATATGGTGGGCACTTTCATGCATGATTTGTGTTTAAAAAGTAGCAAGGCGATGCGTAAAATACACCGATGTCCCCACCGAAGTCGCAATCACTAACCCTAAACCCGCGGGCGGTTTTTGCCGAACATCGGCCCAGATAGAGATGAACGAACCCAGGGTTTCCTTTGCCGATCCGATGGCCGATATTATTTTTTAGTATCGGCCGATCACCGATACGATCCGAGATCCGACTGGTTTCATTTTTAACTTAGGAATTGGCAACACTGATTGTAATTAAATAAAGCTGTGTGGTTCCCACATTTGCTACAAGTTTCAATGAGGAATTTCAGAGGATAAGGTAATTTTTGAGCAGCTTTTGTCCATTTTCTACTTAAAACTGTAAAAAATACCTATTTTGCTTTGTCCCTTTCAGTACATTCCAGTACATCGGCTGAGAACCGGCAGGCTCTGACATATTTTTGCCGGTCCGATTTTCTGCCGATTTTGCCAAAATCGGCCTCCGGTATCCGATGTCCGATACAAATATCGGTTAATCTCTAGCCAGATGCAACGAGATGCAATCTATTTTTATTTTTAAAAGCCCAGATGCATGAGAAACAAATTGTGCATTTAATGCATCTCGGACGTTTTTCCCGACAGAATTAGTAGCGTACAGTCGTTAAAGGCCCAGATGCAACGAGGAACATGCGTCAGTTTCCAGGAAGACTCCTCAGATGCAACGAGGAACATCATCGCGTCATTTTCCCGGAAGACGTCCCAGCATGCAACGAGGAAAACATCGCGTCATTTTCCGGAAAGGCGTCACAGGCTGCAATGAGGTGCAACGCGTGCGAATGCAACGAGAAGCATTGCGCCTTCTGTGGGCAAACCGTTCGAAATGAATGAAAAGCATCGCATCATTTCCCGGCATGACGTCCCAGTGCAACGAGGAACATAGCCTTCATTTCCGGGAAGACGTCCCTGATGCAATGAGAGTTAAAAATTGAGGCGACAAAAAATAGTTGTTGACGGCGAGATGCAACGAGAAACATTTCCGACCGGTACCACAGTTGTCGTTTTTTTTTTTTTTTTTTTGTTTTTGCACCTCATTGTCCCTGGTGCGGGTTAGGGCTAAGAAGTACCACTTAACTAATCAGACCACCCCCTTAATTGGTCAACATCTCTTAAAGGCGACTCAGAGATTTCCTGAGGAGGGAGCCCTCAAGTTCCAAAAAAATTGTGTTTTTGCATGTGCATAATGCTTGGTCCATATTTCTAATCACTGTGTGAAATTGCTAAGCTTAAATCGAATTCCTTCATATAGAAAATCACAACTTGTTATAAAATTCCGGATCCGGAATGTTTAGTATACATAGTATCCTATGGGGCGTAATTACTACACACAAATGTTTACTTGGCATCAAAACGAAAAATCTGATTCATCTCAAATTTCGGAATTGTGGAAGTTTAGGTTACTATCTTAATAGTTCTAGTTGACTATTTTTCATATTTAAACAAAAAATAATATCGAAATCTCTGAGTCAGACTTTAATCCTTGCAATCACTAAACAAACAAACTCATCAATGAACTCCATCATAAACTCAACAAAAAATAAAAAGTTTGCAAGTGTTTTTCAAAACTAGAATTTTGCGCTCACTATATTCGAAGAATATAAGCTGTGGGCCGCCCCATGACCTTTGACCCTGGCACATGACCTTTCACCTCATCAACTAATGAGGATTGCATGGTGCACCTATAACACAAGTTTGGTTCCAATTGAACTTCCAAGTTTTTAACTTAGGTCAATTTTACATTTTTAGCCCATTTTCAACTTGACCTCACATGACCATTGACCTCATCAGCATGAGGGATCTCGACCTTCCAACATGACCTTTGACCTCATCAGCATATGAGGGATCTCATTGTGCACCTATGACAGAAGTTTGGTTCAATTGAAGTTTAACTTTTCAATTGAGGTCAATTAAAAAAAAAAAAAAAAATCAACAATTTAGTGACACACACATCCACACACACATACACACACACACACATCCACACATACACACGCACAACGGATTGCTAAGTGGTCCTGCCAGCTAAGCTGGCGGCCCACAAAAAGGTTAAACACCAAGGGTCAAATGTCAGCACAAACCAAGATGGCCGTATTTTTACTTTTTTGTCAAATGTTGACTTTTTTACATTTCCCCACTCCCTGTCACACTCAGGGGAGGACCCACATGGTTGGTTTTTTTTTACATTTCCCCACTCACTATGAGGTAAGGCATGCTCATCTACTATGGGCTCAGTTCAGTAGTCTTGGATGGGCACATGTTAAAAGCAGCTAACAATGTATGTTCTGGGTATCATAAAACATACTAAAAATCCAGTGTGTCTATTTGCTCAATACACTGGTGAATGAAGCTATTGAACTGTGCCATGGGAATTGAGATTTTATTAGCTCATAATGACTCCCTGTCAGACCCACCAGGACCCGGGGAAAGGATTACATGGTTAGTAGGGGCTTGTGCCCTCCTACAATATACCCAAATTTGGCTACTCTAGCTCATGTAGAAACAAAAATATGTCCAAATATTGACCTTTTTGACATTTCCCCACTGCCGACAGACCGAGGGGAGGACCCCAGGGGGATTGAATTCCATGGTTAGTAGGGGCTCATGTTCTCCTACAACACACCCAAGTTTGGCTACTCTAGCTTGTGTTGAAAAAAAGATATGACCAAATGTTAATGTGCAATAATGTAGCAGGACTACGATAGAGCCCGGATAGCATGGATAGAAGCCGACGAAAATTGCTGATTTTTCCAGTCAAAAGTGAGTAATCACATTGATAGTATCGACCGCAAAGTGCCTTAGTTAACATTAATCCCTGTGGTATTGCTCAATTGGGCATATGTGTGGTTAAACGTCCGCATGCATAGTTGCCTCTTGAAATGTCCATTTCGTGTGCTCGCTTAGCTCGTTCCGTAGCATTGCATGTCGTCCGTACCCAGACATCGAATTTCAAAATAAAAACTACATGCATTTTGTGCATGCAATGTGGAAAACTTAATGCACAATTCAAATGATACATGCACAACCACATGTCTTCAAGGAAAACCTTACAAAGTGGTTCCTGAATATAATTATCAAGTTGGAAGGCATGATTAAGTCACACGTACGCACACATCTTAAAAACTCAGTGGCAAAAAGGTATTGATGCGCTATATTCACACACATACTAAGTAGGCCCTAAAGATTAGGAAACAAGCAAAAATAGAATTCAAGGCCCCTCAGATGCACTGGCCAGGGGCAAATGTTTTGTAAGTACCTTTATTAAAGACTTGTGAATTACATGGTAGCTAATACTAAGCTAAATTACAGATTTTATGACTTTTACAGCAATATTTTCAGTTGTTTTCTATGTTAAATCAAATCAAATCATCAAATCAAAATTTATTTCCATAACATATTGTCAAAACAACAAAAATACAGATTATATCAAATACCAAAATTTATATTTAAAATACAAATAGATAACATACATAATATATTTAACAAAAACAATTATGTTATGGGGAGAAGGCCAGGAGGCCAAAAAGGCCCGTCAGTAGCCATCCCCCGTGACTGACAGACACACACACACACACACCCACCCACCCACACACACACCACACATGTGCGAAACGCATACACATACAAGGGGCAAAACTAAACATGACACAATTACTAGACAAGACAGTGGACAGTGCTCAAAGAAATCAAATATTTTTAAACGTAATTTGAAATTATTTTTTTCTTAATTGATACCGGAAATGTTTTAAAGAGTTATACTGTTTTTGAGAGAATCTGCTAGAGAATTCCAAAGACGGGGACCGCTAGTACGAACAGAATTATCGGAAAGCCTTCTTGTTTTTGGTCAAGTTTATAGTGATTTCTGGTCTTGTCGAATAGTTGTGGACATCAGAACGTTTCTTAAAATAGTTTTTACAAGAGAAGGCAGCTCATTAATGCTATCGATACCTAAATGTGCCCAATGCCAAGAGTCTACATATCATTAACAGTTAAATGTATAGTCAACAACATTGGTCTATGTGACTTCTATAGCGACTCCTAGAAATTGTCCTTATTGCTCTTTTTTGGAGTTTACAATTTTATCTGATAATATTGACATGTATTTCCCAGACAAGTATACCAGAATTCACGTCAAGGCAAAATAAGAGTAGCATAAGTGTATGCAATATACGGCTCTGAAATAAAGTGTTTAAGTTTTGTTTATGACACCAATATTTCTAGCAATTGTTTTAGAAACACAATCTATGTGATGTTTCCAAGTTAAACATCATCGATAAGCACACCAAGAAATTAGTAAATTTTACTCTATCCAAAAGAGTATTAGTCTAATTTACATTTAACGTGTGTTTATCAATTTTTGATCCATGTGTGAGTGCCTAGTATCTGTAATTGTTTTGCTACGTTAACTTCATAACTTATTTGTCTTTGAACCATTGCAGACTTCCTTTATCTTGTATATGATAAGATTAATTAATTAACCTTTCAGAATAGCCCCCTAAGTGAAAATAAGTATTTTTCCACTGAAAAAAGAAGAGCAACGCTCAAATGTTGAATCTCCACTCAACCACGTGTTGCACCAAGCTTCCACATGGACATCAATGACCAAAATATCAGATTTGGTCCTTAGTAGTCTGCTTTCAGTCTTACACCTGCCAGGTCTGTAGGTTAGGATACCCTATTCCTTTAAAGAAAGCAAAATCAGATTTGTTCATTAATGTTTTTTTTTAATTTTCCTGATTTTTGATTAAATGTTCAAAATTGAAAGTGCCTTTAAACCACGTCAATCTTATGCCTTTCCACAAAAATTCCTTCAAGTAGCCCATGCTGCGCTTACTTTAAACAACAGCTTAAGAAAAACAAATATAATGAGCATGTTCATGTTCCTACCTGTATAGGTTTACTTGTAGACTCAACATTTATTGTGGACCAGGCTGGGTGGATCCAGTTTAAAAGTGCATGCTGATAATATAAATAAATTTGGATTAAAACCCAAATTGCATGCACTCTGTGCATGTAGTACAGACGCTCACATGCACAAGAAAAGTTATCGCACATGCACGTGTGCACCCAAGTAATTCGCGCTCTGTCCGTACCTCCCTCCTAACAACGCTACGCACGGGAGTTTATGGACAAGCCGGGTGGGGCCAGCGGGCGATGCGGAATAAGCAATTCAGAATCAGTGCAAAAACAGCACTTATTGAAAATCTTACCTTTGATGTAGTCCTACATTTGTTATTTATATTATACGCACATTGTTTTCTTGACTGATTTTCCATTCATGGATAAAATCCGATTATTTTGAAACGGTGATTTCTTAACCATTAGAAATCTCAATTTAAACATAGCAGTCGCCCCACAAAATCAGTGAGTCGCCCCTGGATTGTTCCCAGTTTATTTTCTTTAGAATAGGCACGAGCACGCTTATTTTCGCTGATTACCAATAAATTACGAACATACACCCGGAAGTCATGGAAGTGGGAGACGACTGTGTTTAGCTTCAATTTTTCGGTCACTTCGTGCCCTTTTAGGGCCAACATTTCACGGATGTAAGCATGACTGAGCTGTGCACCGTTTGTATTTTTAAAATTGAGCTAGTCATGCTAGTAGGGATGCTAAGACATCAAAGTTTTCATATATGCACGGATTTTGTGTCATCGAAGACTGTAAATTCATGAATTTGTGGCACAGTGAGCTACAGTGGAGCCTGTTGTTTTTGCGAACTACCGCTCTGGCTCTATTGGAGAGGAGATAGTAGGGGCTATCGTAGCGGAAAAAGGCCAGAGCAACCTCGGGCTAGTGCTCGCTGAGAGTGAGACTGGATATAAGCCCTTTCGCAATTTCAGAAAAAGTCACGTGACGCGTTCATGTCAAAGGTCACTCGAGATAAACAACACTGGTCGTCCTTGGCAACGCTATACTTCACGTAGTAAATTGCGTGTGTTTTGCGCTTTATAAATGACATAATTTGCTCAATTGTTTTGGTTTTGCATTTGATAGATGGAAGGAGATGGAAGCAAGGACACTTTAACCTTAAATTAAATACATACAATTGGGGCCAGTAAAAGCTTTAAAACATGAAACGATTACCTACGTGTGCGGGGCTAATAATGGGAAGAAGAGTCTGAACTGCAGTCATCATATCATGGCAGTCACGGGTTATTCTGCCGCACAACTTGGTGTTATGCTAAAACCAAGTGAGATCTCGAAGAAGTTCCCGAAAAACAATCTAAACAATATCGTAAACGTTCTGCACGTAAACAGATCGTTTTACCAAACGTTTTAGCTGATTTGAAGGACTGGGTAGGTGAGAAAGAGGGGTCCCTCACATGTACATACACATACACATACACGAGTCACAGTGAATTCCATTGCATCTCGGTGTACGAAATTGAAATTTCCCCAGAAAATCCAAACCACAATGACATGTACTTCCGGGAGTTCTATACTGCCCACATATCGCACTTCATGGCTTACAAAGCCGATATAAACACAATATACAATGTATACAATGGGTCAAATTAGGGTAAAGTATCCTAAATAAATGGCGTATAGTTTAGGGCCCTAACCCTAAATAATGGGGGATGGAATTTTGCTAATTTTTCAAAAGCAACAAGGCGAGATTAAATAGCTCCCATGAACACTCTTGAATAGTGGCCCGTTTCACAGGTAGATGCAACTTTAGCAGTTTTGACATTGGGACTAGTGTGTGTAAAAACAGAACTTGGGCCTGAAAGATCATTGTGGGTATTTTTACTTATATCCCTACAGGGCCTACCTCCACCATCTTAACGAAGTTCCTTCTCTTTGTATTTCAGAAGACAGCTAGTCCCAAGTGGTCAAATCTGGTCAATTTTTTGTCAACCCTAAAAACATGTATTTTTGTTTTCAGCTCCAACTATAACCCTGTTGCTCTCATCAGATTGATTTCTTTTATTTTATTGAGATATTTAGTACTGCTTTCTAAACAAGTAAAAACAAAATTTTTGTAAAGCCTTTTAAAGGGAATTTGAACCCTGCCAAAATGAGTGGCAGGACGTGACATTTTCCGTTCACATTTGTACAAAGTTTTCTGCCCTGTGTAGAAAAGACAAAAGTTGATGTCATGGATGATTAGTTATGAAAATACATCATTAACACTCTGCAAATCATTTATGCCAAAGTTGATTCTCCTGGTTTGAAAACTAGGATTTTTGGAGCGATTTGAACATCCATTCACAATTTTCCGTTCACAAATTTGTCACGTCCTGCCATTTTTTGAATTTGTCTAAACTTAGTTTGGGATTGACTGCTCTCTGGTGTTGTTTAGTATTTACAACATCTTCAGTCAAGCTATCAAATGGTACAAACCATTTGAGATAATATAGTCAAATAGCTTTGCATCACCAAATCTGATTTTTCCGTTCACACTTGTCACGTCCAACCACTTTGTCACGTCCTGCCATTGTTGCTCCCATATCTCTAAAATTAATAGAGCTACTGCTTTGAATTTATAGTAGAAATAGTTGATGCATGGGAAAGTGAATGGAAAATTTATTTTCAAGTATGTTTAATTAGAGTAAAAAATGCAATTTTGAACTTCCGCAATTTCCGTTCACAGTCACGTCCTGCCAAGTAGCAAACAAATACTGATGTAAATTAAGCAGTTTTGGAATATTAGAAATGCATGGAGTTCAATACTGGTAGTTTTTTTGGCAGTTAGTATAGGACCTTACCTGGAGTAGCCTCAAAAGCAGATTATTATTAAGTAATAACTCAACAGGCCTTCTTTTAGATCAAAAATTCCGTGCACAGTCACATCCAGCAATTTACCAATTTACCCAGTATTTTTTTGGTTATAATGGACAAAATTTGCCCAAAAATTTTTGTATATGCATTTCCCATACATTGAATTAGTAATTCAGGGAAAGGAGTGTGTTCTGTTTATATTTTATTAAAACTTTTTCACATAAATGATACCCATTTTTGGCTTTAAAAAGACATAAAATGGAGCATAACATTTTCAAAACTTAATCTGTAATGTTCATACTTGGACAGATAATTGTATAGCAGGTATATTTCAAATGCCCAAAGCAAACACACTTAATTTCATGTGCCATAAAAACTTTAGAAACCCTAGAAAAAATACATATTTTCCTTAAAATATGTGTATTTATCACAAATTGAAATGTAATATTTGGGTAAGTACACAAGATTAAGCTCCAGGCCCTAAAAATAGTAAATACTAAAATATAGATCCATAACCTCAAGAATAAACACACACAAAAAGTTTTTCAAGTTTGAAAATTGGACCCCTTGGTTGACAAAAGTTGCATCTACCTATGAAACAGGCCTAATGTCATTCTTAGAAAACGAGGGCAGGGCTTGAAAATGAAGGAAATTATGGGGTAAAACACTAGACAGGGTTAAACAACTGGGTAAACAACTTTTGAAATCACCCAAAATTTGTACATTTCTGTCCTGAAAAATTACCAACAAAATCTAAAAAAGATCAAACTTAACTACAATCTATACTACATGGAACAAATGCTTTCCCTAAAGTCAACCATGGAACTTGGAAGAGAGTAAATTTGAAAGCACTACAAACATAAGACCTTCTGTTGTTTAGGCCTATGATATTCTGTGATTGCCTCAAAAATAAGAAAATACTAGTTTGTGAGTGAAATATGCATGCTCAAGGCTATGTGATGCAAGCCTTACTGGGAGTGTCGTGCTTATCACCAGCCGGAAAGTGAATATTTTTTTCTCAATTTGGGGACTATTTTAAAACAAAATGTGTTAAAGAAGTCATTGGATAGGTTAAACTGAAGGCGAGTGGATCGATTTTGTGGCAATTTAATTTTAAGAAGTATTTAACCAGTAAACCATTAGGGAGTCTAGGCTAAACTGCCTGTACTTCTCATCGAAAATTGCTACTATCTTGAAAACAAAATTTTCCAGTAGTCTATATAGGGCCTATGTAATTTGGCAATGGTGTAGTATTAATTTTGTAATGCTATGACATGCATGTAATTCATTTTCTTGAGTAACATACCTAAATTGTTAGAAACTAATGTGTTGGAATATAATGTACAAATTGCCCTGGAGGCTGTAACCATACACGCACGTGTACATCGTGTATGATAATTAAGTCATGGGTGAAAGGTTGCCGAATTTGGCAATCCTTGCATTCGACTGGTGTTTCACAACACATGAACAAATCCACCTTTTCGACAACAAATTTTAATATCACACAGTTAAAACACGATCTGTGTATGTTGTAGTTCGTAAGGATACTTTCAATATAAAGATAAATTGGTATATTCAAGAAATACAGGCGGTGTGATAAGCGTGGGTTCACCGGTACAGCACAGTGAGCACACAAAGTACGGTATCGTTGGTGAATGTTTATCTCCAGAAACTGGTTGTCAAGCACAGCTGGCGCATGCGCAGTCGGAATTGCGAAAGGGCTTATTGCCCGCAACGTAACTTGTAGACCCGGGGGATACAACCCTTGCGTTGCGGTACCGAAACTAGTTATGCCCAATTTTTATCAAATCTATGGTTTCTCAAAATACTGCTTGGCAGGTATTATAAGTATTTTTAAACTCAGTTTAATTTAAAGCATGTCCATGGATGGACCTTTGATCATGTTCAGTGATGTTGAATATGATAACAATCATGACAATAGCCAGGTAGTTCCAGTAACTGAAACCAGAGGGTCGCCATTATCTTAAACACTGTACATTATCATTGAACGGCCCTCTAGTTTCAGAACCGAGCTATTGCAGGAGAATAAACGGATAATAAAACCAGTATTTCCTCCTCGATTTACAATAATACAAGCAAGTTACCTGCAAATTTCTATGATACGAAGAATCTCACATACCTTCTCTTCCATATGTTGCAGTTTCAAGCTTCAAAACCACTTAAAAATAACGATTTTGGACGTATTTTGGGAACAAGGCAGAATCACATTTTTTGTCTAACTCCAAACTATGAGCAGTGTGGGGTTAAAGGTCAAACCCTGGTCATATCCGGGTCATACAAGTGACAAACTTACGAGTATATATGAGTATTGTTTGGAGTGTTTGAACGCAACTTCGAACGTGTTCGCGGCGGTGTCGGGCCAGGACATTGTGAACGCGCGGTAGTATCACGGGCCAGTCGTTTAAAATGAAGATAAATTAAGATTTTTTCGAGCTATTTTGGCCTGGTATTTTGGACCAAAGAAGTAGTAACGTGATATCTTCTCTGAATGGATGGTAGGTAGGAGAGTAGAATTTTTTCAAGAGGCTATTTGGGCGGGTCCCAATTTAAATAAACAGTTGTGTTTGCATCATGTCATATCCATTGCCAGGTAGCTAGATCTATCCCACGGGCGTATTGAATTCGAAAAGGAAATCTAAAATTTCTACTGGAGATGAGATGAAATTAACGTTATCAAAAGCAATTTATAACAGTGTAGGCTTATTTTTAGTATAAGAACAGTACAAACTCTGAAGCATCCTAATTATCAATTACTTGTCAAGTAGCCTACCCCTAACAGGCTCTAGACCACAAAATACCACACCACTGATAATAATTGTGGTATATGTGGTATAGATAGTTACAAGCGAATCTAACAATATTTTGGTATTTGTGGTATGTGATCTTATCATTTGACATATAAAGTGTGGTACATCCACTACATCCCGCCCCCACCCCACGTCATGTAAGCCTATAACTCCAAGGTTTTTCCTCCTCCTGGGCCCGCAACGCTCTCCAATTCGGCCGCCTTGTACATTGTGGCCTATGTGCAGTTTGTTGTTTTTTATCTGTTCTATTTTGTGGGTATATTGGATGAGTTTTACCCTAATTTGGTATAAGGGCCCTTGCCCGGAAGGTACATTAGAATTGAAGGACTTTTGTTTCCCTCCAGATATCCAAGGATGCGAAGAACAATCTGCATCTTGTTCACCTGAACATTACAGCTATTTCTCCAGGTGATTCCTTTGTATTCTCTGCATGCTTGGGTTGGTCTGGAGGCAGGTCTGGCCAAATAACCTATTGACCTGCCGTGCAAGCGCCCTATAGTTATGATTTATCTAACTACTACGCATATCTACAAAATATAACAATCAAATTTTTTGTATTGGTAATATTATATATATAAACTCGGAGAAACTGGCGCGCTCAGAAACTAAATAAGAACGAAAATACACGGGTCTCGTACCCGGAGCCTCTTGCATTCTAGGCGTGAGAATTATCACTGGGCCAGAAGACTGTGTTTAATGTGTGGATCACATGAACGACACTATTAAATTTCAGTCTTTTATTTCAGAGTTTCAAGCGGCCGTAATTATATTTGTTATATTAATAATTGGAGGACCTTATATGCATATTCTAGCAGAATCTATGACGAAAGATCGGAAACTCAATCCAATGCACTCGAGGATCCAGTAAATGATACACCCGAGAAAGTAAATTGGTAATTTTACACGCCGAGGAATGCGAGAGGCTCCTGGTTCGAGACCGGTATTTTTTGTCTTTATTTTAGTTCTGTGCTCGCCCGTTTCCAGCTTATATTAATATTTACCAATTTACTTTTCTCTGGTTGTTCATTAACTTGATCCTAGCGTGCATTGAATTGAGTTTCGCTTCGTCATAGGATTCTGCTATAACATGCATAATAAGGTTCCTCCCCATTCTATATATAAAAAATATAATTACGTCCGGCTTGAAAACTCTGAAATAAAGACTGAAATAACTTAGCGCTCGTTTCCCTGGTACCACAATTAACACAGTCTTCTGTGGCCCGTGGTATTTCTCACGCCTAGAAATCGAGAGGCTCCGGGTTCGAGACCGGTATTTTTCGGCTTTATTTTAGTTCTGTTCTCGCCCAGTTTCTCCGAGTTATATATATATACTCAAATTTTGTGGGGTAGAGTTGTGGTCTAGGTGGTAGGGGGTGCAAATTTGATGAAAGCGTGTGGGATATTGTGATATGTGGTAATTCCTCAAAATACAGCCTGCAGTGTTAGGCTATGGTAAAAACAAAGTAATTACTAACGTACATAATGGTACACACTAACTCGTGGTAATTGGGCATGGGGATGAATAATTCTGTGTATGCTGCGTGGCTTTGCATTCTTGAACAATGATTTATCATAAGTGAAAGGTACTTTAAGATTTGGGAGATTTCCTTTTTGGCACTATAATTCATGTGACAACCAGTGCAAATATTGTATTGGAAGAATTGCATTGGTGGGAAGAACACGTACCCTCCTCTTCCTTCCCACCCCCAAAAGACTACCATGTTGTAGAATGCCTAGTGCCTACGAAAAAGGATTCAAATTTGGTCCCCCAGAATTCTTCGACCCACATGGAGCCCTTCTGCTCCTTTCCCCGCTACCCCCACCCCCACCCCCATTTTATAAAGGTCTAGTTTATGCCACTGTTATTTTATACTGTCGATGAGGCAACTATAAGGTTGTTACTTATTTGCAATGGATAGCTGCAATTCACAAATACATTGCGCGATATGAGATGCCCATTTTATTTTTGTAAACGACTGGTAAAAGATACACTTTCATATGATACAAACGCCATACACGTTCAGTCACCCACAGATTCAATGAGCGCGTTTATTTTCGAGTCCAATATGCCCGTTGGATAGATCAAGCTAATGACCAAGTCGTCGCTACAGCATGCGTAAAATTGGATGTCAACACTGATTGAAAACTTCATCGAAAGAGAATTCTGAATGCCCTATATATTTACAGAAATGTTATCGCCCTGGAAGGACACATCAAATGAATGGTAATAGCCTAGGTTTGATGGACGAGTATGAGCACACAACTGGGTGTTATTTTGGACAATATAGTGTTTTGGTAAGTGTACAGCAGTTAGCCACCTCCAACATTTAGCCGTTGGGGGTGTATCGCTCCCTTGAGAACCGACGATTCCCGGTTGCCGCAAATTTTAATCGTGCCATGTCCCCCCCCCCCCCATTGTCTTCTCCTTGTCCTTCCGTGGATGTGACTTTTTTTGAATAGCTAACAATCCAAATACTCACTATCATCCCATGCGAAGTGATCTTTGAAGTGTCTTGATTCCCCTATGGCTTGTTGATGGTGCCACTCGGGCCGTATTTTTTAATGATAAACGAATCGTAATGTCTCTGAAGTTGCAGAGGTTTGGAATCGACGATTCGATACAGCAGCCACGATGTCGGCAACATGTGGTAGCTTGGCACTAGGTTCTTATCGTTATTAGCTCCTTTGTAGTAGCCCACGTGAAGGTCCAAATGTGAAAGACAACACACACCAGCAGAGGTTCGACCGCAGCATGATTGATTTACGAGTACGAAATACCTTGTGCCAGTTTCATCTATCAGGACCGTTACCCGATGTTTTACTGGGCTATCATAACGTAGTAATCGAACATTGTAACCACAAGCAATTTCAAACAAAGCCAGCCAATTATGGAGGAAACCAGCGAAACTGTATAGGGGGGTTATTTGTTAAAAAACGGAGTTTTAATCCTTAATGTTGTTTAAACCCGATTTACATAATACTAATGAAAGTGTTCTGGAAGATCAATCATCATGGTAACGGTAAAACATATAGGCCAGGCGTGAGAGGATTTAACCTGGAATTAATGTCGTCCCGTTTACGTTTTGAAATGCGGACGCAAAATTTAAATTCTAAACATATCCAAAATCCGCAAAAAATCCGCTTGGGGAAAAAAATTCTAAGCGGTTTTAAAAGAGGAACTTAATTAAAACTGCGAAGAGAGATTTTCTGAGTAAGTTCCATCTTAACCCTATCCCAGGACAGGGTCGTTCGCCGACCGACCGGCCAAAATGCAACGAAGGGCAACCTATCTTTTATTTTTAACGGCCCAGAGCAACGAGAGCCAAATTTTGCGTTTAATGGAATCTCGGCGTTTTTCCCGGCACAGGAAAAGTAGCGTAAAGTCAATAACGGCCCAGCTGCCACGAAAAAAATCGCGTAATTCCCGGAAGACGGCCCAGATGAAAACGAGGAACATCGCGTCATTTACCCGGACGACGGCCTAGACTGCAACGAGAAACATCGCGCCCTTTTCCGGAAGACGTCTCAGATGCAACGAGAGCCAAACATCGCGTGCGTGGGAATGCAATGAGAACAGGGATAATAAATAAATAAATAAATAATGATCGTACTTCACACTGATTTGCATGAAAGTTGTAGCATATAGTTCGCAAGTCGTGAGTGGCGCTACTATTAGCTTAGTCTAGTCGTGCGTGCGCTATTACGCAGGTCATGGCTCCGGTTTACGTCATGAATGCGTTTATGCTAATTTAAAAGTAGGCTATCGAAAATGGTGGCGCTACACCATCGAAATCGAAATGTTCTATGGGCATTTGTACACAGTGTAACCCGCCTGATGAAAACGCCATTGCGCCTTCTGCGGGCAAACCGTCCGAAATGCAGTTAAAAGCATCGCATCATTTACCGGGAATGACCGACCCAGGTGCAACGAGGAAAATTCGGTCATTTTCCGGGAAGATGGCCCAGATTTGCAACGGGAACATCGCCGTCATGTTTCGTTAAAGACGGCCAAGATGCAACACGGAACATCTCGTCATTTTCCGGTAAGACGGCCCAGATGCAATGAGGTCCACTGAGAGTCATTTGCGCGACAAAAAAAATAGTTGTTGCCACAGAGCCGAGATGCAACGAGAAAAATTTTCCGACGGTACCACGTTTTCGTGGCTCTCATTGACATCTCGGCCGGTTAGGGTTAATGCAACGCTAAACCGCATTAAGTTTCGAGCGCTATGCGAACGCGCGTCAGGTCGCAATTTCATGACCAAATGGAATGCGTCAGCGCTGTGCGTAGACAAAATAGGCATGGTAATATCCAGTCGCCGTTAAGGCTGCATGCCGATATCATATCAGGATGAAGGTCATTTTTCAACAAAATCTTCATGTAAATTCTTTTACGCCGTGAACGGGATCTAACTGCTATTAATCAACTCCCTTTAATAAGGATAATAATTTTGGACTATAATTTTGATTGTTAATCAACAAAATGTCACAAAACATTGCCGGTCGGGCGGCGAAATCAGGCTTTATACTTCAGTTTGGAGTATTAGTTTTCAAGACATCTTCCAACAATTAGAAAAGACAGCACTTTGATTTTCGCTTTTTAACCGTATTATGTATCGCAGGACCGCTGAAAGCTTACACGCTTGGTGATTAATCATTAAATTATCTGCTAGGCCTATATAAGAATTTTTATATTTGTTTTTTCCAGAAAAAGTCTTTTTCATTGTTCAAACACCGATATATGTGCGAGTTTTAGAAGCCAATTTGATAGGTCTATGAGGCAGATTGACCTACACTGCAAAACAGATTTTAAGACGTGGTGCAAATTAGTGTTCAGAGATTTGACATGTTAATATGTTTAATACCTAAACACTTGGCATCAAATGTATAAACGTCTAAGTCAAATCTCTACACCTGTTTAGATTTAAACCAATTTTTAGATATAAGGTGTTTAGATATAATAGCCCATTTCAACATGGGTAGAAACGTGGTGCAAAATAAGTGTTTAGAAAAGTGTTTAATCTCTAAGCACTGTTTTTGCATGATATGAGGCTTCAATTGATCCGGATGTTAGGATACGAGTCATTTAATTCCCACTTTCGTTACAAAAATGTGAGGATCTTCTGTCTAAACGGCATGACAGATACACCTACCAGAACGGCAAAGAGACATTCCACATTTTGAATGGTTCAAAGTAGACCCAAGTAGTCGGTATATACTCTCCAAAACGTAAAGGGTGATTTGAATTCGTTAATTTGTTGATTACAACGGGAAATAGTCAAAAGAAAGACGGAAACCGCATTAAGGTGGAATTAGCCCTTCTGAGGAAGAACAAATAAAAGCTGCAAATTTAAAAATTAAGCAAAATATAAACCTTTCCATTGTTTTGTTTTTTTCACTTTAAAACTGATATCTCAAAAAGTATATGAGGTTTGATCTCTAATTTCCAAATTATTTGTGAAAATCCAAGCACTTGATTTTAAGTGGGGTTATTGGTCAAGGAAGGAAAAATAATCATTTTTGCCAACTGCACACCAGAGACCCCCCTTAGAAAGGTCCCCATGGGGCTAGTGGAAATATTCTGGTTCAATGCATATCCAAAGAGTATGCCCATCTCTCTAAGATAAATCGTTTTTTGAGAAATCCTTGACACAACAATGACATATCGTTCAAATTCACTTTGGAGATATCGGCAATTTAATCTATAACGGGAGCATCAAGGATGCTGTGGCTTACTCCAGAGGTGTGGTGTTGAGTTGTGTAATGAGGTGAAATAAACCAATTAAGTGACAATTCCCATATCTAAACGGTCCTTAACTGCATTTTTTTTTCCACATTTCAAAAATCACGGTGCGGACCCGTTTTGTTTTTGGGGAAATTGCCCTAGATCTAACAAGAAAAATAACGCTACCACCTTTTTTGCGGTGATCGTCGGTGATGTAGTCTTTTTCGAAAAGGATGTTTGGGATATAGGCCTATAGCCAGTGAAATTTGTTCATTGTTAAGGCCAAACAAACGAGTGCATCAATGATGCCAGTAACATCAAATTGGATGGTTAGGGAATGCATAGTTGTGGGTCAGATCAGTAGGAGTATTACAGTGTCAATGAAATTAGCCCATGGGTCTTGCCAATGTGGTTATCTTGAGCAAGATTGGTGGCCTATACAACGTAACTTGGAAGAATGTTGTGATATGTCGGTCAAAGAGTAAGTAGGGTCATTGGAGGTCAAAAGGGGATATGGGCCATAGAGGGCATTCTGTGCATTACCTTAAGAGTTCTGGACCGGTGGTTTCTTTAATAGTACTTTCTAGCGTTCCTTGGATTTTGGTTGGCTATCAACCTGTGTTTTGCAATCACGTGGATTGAATGACCCTCGGGTTTGCGTTCATTTGACCTTGAACGACCCCCTGATGTCCTTGTCATGATCTATAAAATTTTCGTCATCAACAATCGCACCCACCCACCAAGTTTCGCACGGATACTAAAGTTTACCCCTTTTGACCCCGTTATACATTGACTGACCCTGATGACCGTGACCACAAGTGGTACGCGAAACTCTAACCACCAGAAGCCAAAACGCTTATCCAGATATCAAAGCACAGCCAGTTATCCGATAACTACCCTGGATGACCTTTGAGACCCCAAAATGACCCCCGAAATGTTACCAACAAAACTTGTACGGTAAATTCTGACCACCATACTTCAACTCATATCATACGTCAAAAGCACTGCCAGTTATCCATAACGACCCCTGAATGCCCGTTGCAGAGCTCACCATTGAATTTTGGAATCAGGGAGATATGATCTTGATCAGGAGATTTGAAAATTTTTTAGAAGCAGGGAATTTTTTAAAAAAATTATTTGAGCATTTAAGGTCCTCAAGATGGATACATCCAATGGGATACTGTCTTAAGATCAATTGAAAGCTCCCCTTTAGGCACTGTCAACAGGACTTAGTCCATTGGATTTGTTTAAAAGAATGAATTTTGTAGTTTTTTTGTAATAAAATTCAATTTGAAAATGTTTCGTAACTTGAAACGGAGCCACCTACATAGTGATGAACTGCATCATGAGATATTGCTCTTTAATAAAGCTTCCCCCAAACAATTGACCAGGGCTTGCCGTCTGACAGCTCCCGTTTAGGGAACTGTCAGTGGGAAACAAAGTCCAACAACCAGGCAACTACAATATATAACTTAACTCTTGCCGTAAATAGGGCAATATGGAGCATTTAAAAAGGCAACAGCAAATCACAACAGGTTCATTATCTTGTAGGCCTATCCTTTGCACCCCTGGAGTTAATTTGTTACCACTTTAGACACAGCATAGCCTATTGCAGTTAACTATGAAAGATATTTGGCTGTGCTGGTCCATCCGACAGTCGGGAGAAAGACGATGTCAGATAGGAGATGGGAGTTACCGTTTAATTCATATCCGTTTACACTCAAGTTAACGAATGCCGAATTTGGCGCTTCCACGGAAAGGCAATTCTTGCACCATAAATAGTTCGTAATCGGGGCTGGTACCGGCTTTTGCATTAGATCATAAATATAATAATCCAAAATAGAGCAGTTTTGAATATCCCAAAGATCCCCAAAACGACGATTCAATGTGGGAGCTGCCATTTACCTTTGGTAGATCCGGAGTGGAATATTGATTCCCTCGTAATTGAACACCGCGTAATTGGGGCGGCCGTGTTATGCGGTGTATGTATATAGGCCGAAGTCGCTCCACTCACGTACGCACAGCACTTGGTAAAACGGGGGATTTCCCAGTTTCCGTAAAAAGTCGGCAGGTAAAAACGATTTCTAGGGAATCATTGAACTGGTAACTTTACATTTTCACTGCCGGCGGTAATTTTGGTCGAAAATTTTACTTCAGCAATTAACATAATACTGAAAAAAAGTTAGTAGGGTGTGCTGACGTGTAAACGTGTTGTGATTTTCTAAACGTTGACCCTCCGTTGTGTAAATGTTTAAACGTTTACACACAGCACTAGTCAGAAAGAAACATTGAACGACTTGGTATAGGATTTTAATAATCTTGTGTCTTTTAATTCACTTTGTAAAGACTATTATCTTTTGCCTAACAATGTGTTACTTCTTTTCTTAATTGTTAGACGTTTTGATGGAAACAACACCATCATTTTCCATGACCACTGAATGACCTTTGACCCCCAAAATGACCCCTCCAAATTGTGACCCACCAAACCTCGTACGTTGGAGCTATTTACACCACACCAAAATCATATATCCGTATGTTTAAAGGACGGCGAAACGCATAGCCGGGCAAATCGACAAAGTGATTTTTTAAGTACTATAGATTTTGACCATATGGGATCAAAGGTCACATAGGGCCATAGAGGAAAAAGGGGCACATGGGTTACCATAGGTCATCTGCGCATACCAGTAAATGTCCTGGACAAGTTGTCCTTTAGTTGTCATAGGCATTAGTACTTGCAGGAAGTGTTTTACTTATAATATTGACAAAAAATGGGGTCAAAGGCCATACAGGGTTCATTAGCGGCCACTGAAGTACACTCCACATGAGACTTGGAGTTCAGTGATTTCTTTTGACTACGTGTGAAGGTAATCGGCAAATGTACACTAAACAGTTAAACCTCACACTCAGGTTCCCACGGCAAGTGCCATACATAATGCTCTGTATTTGCAGCAAGCTCCGATAACAATCGTATATGAGTCTCTTTTAAGCAAGACATGACGCTTGCGTTAAACAACTAGAAGGATTCGAGAGGTATGGAATTCATACTGTAGAAGAGAGAGAAAATGCGGGTTTTTACGGGTTTTAAAACATGGTCTCTACCGGTATTACATTTCGTATGTAGCCAACTTTGGGGAGGGAATATCCTCGATCAAAAAATAGAGGATTACTACTAATGACAAATTTCCCTGACTCTTGTTGAAACAATTTTTGGATATTCCTAGTCAAAATGAAATGAATCTGGCAGATGTGTTCCAAAGATTCCGCTTAGTATTTATATGCCTACCGCCACTTATATCAACATTTTCCGCTTTTCAACGAAGCGTGATGGGATATAAACAGGTAAACGGCGCATGTATAGGCCACGCATTAGCGGAGCAACCGTCGACACCAAAGTAATCTAAAAACCCAGCAAAAGTAAAGGGCAAGTGTGTTTGTGTTCTCAACTCGCAATGAATATATTATCGAGTGTTGTAAAGGTTAATTACAAATATTTCCGAAAAGTTGTCATGCTGTCGCAAGTGAATACCCTCGTTTTATCAGATTATAATCGAATATTATATCTAGAAATGTAATATATTAAAGTGTCTTAAACTTTAAGGCACCACTTATAAATTCCAGACCCGGCTTTCAACAGTTCCAAGGTGCCTTAAAACGGGCAACGTGGTGGAACACAGTTTTTTAGAGGAACAGCCCACGATGGCATGCATTATCGCGCAATGTCTCGTCGAAAACAGCCCAACAAGAACTCTAATAATTGACAACAAGATTAAATGTTTCTCAGTGTACACCAAAATATTTTCTCAAACACCTCCAAAATATAACCAATATACATTTAACTAAAAATTCTACCACTTTAGCCGTCGAAACCAACAAACCCCAACAAAACAAAACAACATAAGATTGAAGAATTCCCATAAATATAATATTAAAAAAAAAAAAAAAAAAAACCAACAAAAAAAGAAAAAAAAAGCTTGCCTCAACAAAGGACGCTACCACGATATTCCAAATTGCTAAGGTAGGGATTTGAATTTTTGCAGATCTAAAGTAGGCAAATTGGGTCTATCTACGTACTTATGATGAATATTCTTTGAGGAACTTGGTTGCAAATACCCAGAGTTCCCGAGTTATTTAACATAACTCAGTCTGATCTCAAGTAAAAACAACTTCTTTTGTTGTCCATCTCTATTATAGCGGGCGACTCATCCAGGGAAATGTTGGGACACTAAATCTACTAAAGTCAAATGAACTCACACTTGTGTTTGACCTCAGTCCCTGGTAAGCCCTTGGTAGATATGTTAACATGATCACCATTTCAGTTTCGCCCGAAGAACCCCCCCTAGAACCGGTTAATAGGTTCACACATAAACCAATAGCATTCAGAAAGAAAACGACACGCGCGGCCTCCAAAAGAAGGTCCAAAACCTTGACAAAAATGATACAAAAGTTACCCAAACTAACTACACACCCGTCACTGAAATTAAACAAATCAGCCAACCACGAGATTCCCCATATGTCTGACTCCCACTAGGCAACTTTTTTTCAGAAATGCAATAAACGCCCGACCTAGTAGAGAAACTAAGAGCCGACATTAAACAAAAACACGCGCTATCGATAGCAATAACCATCATTTCAATGAATTGATGGTAAAATCAAGTTGTTCCCCAAGTAGTCCAAAAACCTAAATGTAAATGCACCTTTTTTATTTTTAATTTTAAAACAAATTGAAAAGGGCTTCCCAGAAATTGCTCCAATTGGCTAAATGCAAGTCCGACGTTGCAAATCATACTTGATTGTCCAATTATTAGTTTATAAAACAAAAATATTGATTTTGGATCACTTGGATATTCTTATAAAAATTGAACCTTTCTAATCATCTGATTTTGTCTTAACATGCAAATCTCCTCAGTAAATAAAAGAAAAACAACAGCAAATACAGTAAAATGGCTCCAAATTAAATGCATTGTGGCCTACTACTGGCAACAAAGTTGAATCCCCCCACTGCTGACGCCACTATTCCATCAACACTGGCTCCACCAACCACCACCTAACCCATTGGATCCGGTATCCATCCAATTACCTGACTACCCCCCCCCATCAACCATCAACTCCATCACACCATGGATTACTGAACTTTGTCTTGTCAAACCAACTGATTTCAGTTGACCATCAACCAGGGGCAGCAAAACTCTACAAATACTAACTAATCTAGTAAAAAACCTAATTTTGCACAATTTATTGCTTAAGGTACATGGTATATAAGGGATTAAACAGTAAAATATAAGATGACCTGGAGGATTAGAAGGGCTTGTTGTATGGCCGCAGGCCCAGGGAGATTCGTAACGAAATTATTTACGTACACTCATTAACTGCTGTTTTCTCAACTTTTAAATTACAACTTTGAGAAAAATGATTTTCTTCCATTTGCCATCTTTCCCCAATTTTTCAATTTCCAGAAATTGTAGGAGTAAAACTACATCCCTGTTGACCTGATTATATGGTCAGAATGGTCAGAGTTTATTAACCCCTTATCTATTTTATAAAGCTAAATTGCATTTACCTAGACATTCCCCTTCCTGTCAGCCACCAACTCACCCATCAATCAACCATATAAAGGAAAACTTACCACTGTCAATCAAGTATTATTCACTGAGGCCGTCAAACCAAGTACTTACCAAATTTTGTCAGTACAGGATCTCTTAACTTGGTCTTTTTTTTTCAATTTGGCTTTCGGTCTTCTTATATCATTCATCTGAGGACCCCGTACCATTTTGCAGAGGTGAAAATTCAATCAGGCGCAGGGACTTCTGTCATGTTATTGTGAGGAATTTCAAGGCCTGAAATACACTATGTGCGTTTCCATACATGTACATGAAATTGTATTTAGTGTTTTTTTTTTTGGTGAGCAGGTGAGTGGGTTATATGACCGGAGTGTCCTCCAAAATAATTCAGGTGTGCAGTGCATTTGAATTCTTTCATTTTCCTCTCCGAATGAATGGAATAGGTCAAAACTCCAGGGGGACAACATATCAACGCGAATTTGACTATTTAAAACCTTACCGGGGGGGGGGGAATGGATTTGAGGCCAAAAATGGGTCTCCGAAAATAGGTTGTCAGAAAATTTAAGAAAATAAGCTGCGATCTCCTCAATTACCAGCTACTTTTTGAGGGTTTTGAAGAAAATTTGGACATAAAAGGTGGGTCTCTGGAAATGGTCCTAAAATGGGGGTCACTGGAACTGAAAAAGGAGCCTGAAAATGGGAATGATAAGTGGTACATACCATACTCTCCTAAGGTGAGAACCCCCCCCCCCCAACCTGTACATTTATGGTTTTGCTGTCATTCCCAAATTTTGAAACATTTTTAATTTAGGTACCACATTTTTGTACCATAACATTTAATTTCCAATTTCACACAACACAAGGCACAGGCACACATGCAAACACAACCACACACATTACAACATACACAATTGTCATAAAATAATTTTTTTTTTTTTTTTGAAGTGGCTTATAGAAAAAAAAGAATAATTTTTTAGTTTGTCATACAAAGAAACTTTCTAAATTTAAGAGGCTAACATAATACCATGTGTGACAAAATCATGTTATTGAACTACTATACCTAGTGTAAAATACTAGGGCATTGCTATATGGAAAGAAACTGAGCAGATCGAGTGTCAGGGTCACTCTAGCCAAAAAATAAACTAGAATTTCGCGGTTCTCGGCTTCGCGATTCGTGACGGGGGTTGTTAGGTTCCGTACGGAACCTTATCAGACGGCACCTGTAGTGTTAGTAAACTTTTGTACACATAAGGGCCCTGTTTAATACCCGGGCCCCTTTGCAACTTAAGTCCCGGTTTAGGACCTCCCCAGGTATATAAGGTCCTAAACTGCCCAACTTGTCCCTTTCACACACAAGATCCTTGTATTCTGTCTTTGCGCCCCTGCCCAGCTGCCACCGAGATCTACTCAAGTTAACAAAATCTCATTAACACAGGTCCTTCACAACACCCAAATATGGCCAATTCCAAAAAACTCATGGGTCTCCGTTCCAGACAACATGATCTTTTCTGAATTAACCCAGATTCTCTTCCCAATTACCCAAGGTCCACTCCCAACTATCCCATGTTTCTCCTTCCAAACAACCCCAGGGTTCTCCTGCCGAATACCCATTTTATGCCTCTACAGCACTCCAGCATTGAGTTAATAATACTTCAGCTCGTTGAAGCATAATTTAGTTCTTGAGGGTCCCTTTGGGGAACGTTGCTCAGAGCTTAAAGGGGCATTTCGTGATCACAGCCTCGTCCCCCCGACTTACCTAAAAAATATTCAGATTTTTTTTCATCCTGAAAGTTGAGCATTAGTAATCCACTTGTGCCCAATTTAACGTGCAAGTTCGGTCGCATATGTAAGAAATTCGCAATTTTATTTTATGTCATAAACGGACAGAAATGACAGCACATAGCTATGGGACCGTGGGAAACGACCAATTAATTCTAACACAAAACCGCAGATAGGGATGAGCTCAAATTGAAGAATAAAGCTTTCTCACGGATATCTTTTTTTTTTTTAAAAAAAAAAAAACTGATCCAATTAAATAAACAGAAGTTGCTGAAATCATGAAAATGCACCTTTAATTTGAGCCGAATTGAGTTCTAAAAGTCTGCATCTGCATAGTTCCTCCAAATCCATTTTCTAAGTCCCTAATTTAAAAGACAAAAATCAGTTTCTAAGTCCCTAAGTTCAAAAGGTAGGGCAAACACACATCCCTACCCAGAGTTCCCCCCTCCCCGTCTCTCGCCCTCTCACTCTCCTACTATTCCTTTTTTTTCCGCTGAATTTGAGCAAATTTTAGTTTTAAAAATTCAAAAGCCTCTAGTTATTCTCCATTTTTTCTAATTATAAGGGCCCTATAAAAGACAAATCGGGTCCCAAGCTCTAAGTTGGAAGTCGGACACACAAATCGTACCCAAAAAAAGTTGAGTGCCTGCTCACCCTCTCACTTTCTATGATTCGTTACAGCCCACATTTCCATATTACATGTTACATAGTATTTCCATATACCTAAAAAACTATCTTGGACAACATGTCATGTTTAAGATATCAAATTGACTGATTTTTGTCGAATTTACAACATTTTTGGGATTATAACTAACTCTGTCCACAGCATAAGCAAATTTATTTTATTGATATCTTAGTTAGCAAGAAAGAAACATTGTCAATTATGACAATAAAGTATAGGCCCATGCATAGCAGGGAAGCCCCATGGAGCAGAGCACTTAAGTGGCCAAGGACATAAATGATTATAATGAATGGTGTGACCAATCCCACCACACAATATGGGACCTGTGATCCCATATGTTATTCTGCTATATGCATTGTGTATATGGGATAATTTCACACAATGTATTATGAATATTGATTTCATGACTTGATTGTTCGGACAAGCAGAAGACAACACAAATTAGGTGGTAATCTTTATGAGATTAGAATATTTAATGTATTTCACCATATCCATAACACAATAGATGAGACCTCAGACTGCATGTACAAATTGTGTGTACACTATGTTACCAGCATTAGTTTGGATAATTTGACACAATGGATTATGGGGTGTATTGTTTGTTGGATTTGTTTAATTGATTCTTCAACATTCTTTAGTCCACATGCAAGTTGAAACCATATTGCAAAAAGGTAACATTCTGGTCCAATAAAAAAAAAACGTAACAACTTATTTTTTCAGCAATACATCAACTGTGCTGATATGGTATAAAATCTCCCAAATGCCTTCAGTTCCCAATTAGTTATATTTTATTCACACTCTCTCTCCGAGCACACTCATTATATGTTTCTCAATATGATACCCATGAGGAACATGGAATATGCCAAATTGGCAGTCTCTGGGTGTACTCATTTCTTGAAACTACTTTGCCTCAACAAATCATCCAAAATTTCCACCTTTTTCCTTCACAAAAAAACAAAACAAGCCTTACGGCCCTGGAGAAGACTTCAACACATAACATATCCAATTTCTAGCTCCAAACAACAAAACCGCTCCTACCTCTATCCAAAACCGTTAGCAGAAGTCCAAATTTTTCCTCACAATGCCAAAGGCAGTACCTACCCCCAATATACATGCACACTTACTCTCTTCTGTCGGCACATTTTGGATTTTCAAAAAGTAGAAAGACCAATCCATATACAGACTAACTTCTGTACATCCAGGCCTACACATACGCACATGTGGGTGTGATATCTAATTAATGACCTTGATGTCCAAAAATGTTTCCCCCCTCCCTGTTTCTTGGTAGAGACCTTACTAACATTCATGCAAAGAGTCGCCAGACAACATGAACCAAGATTATTGACTATGAATTTTAGTCTAACAAATAAATGTGTTACAAGTGTTACAGTGTAACACTTTCTGTGCGTTTTCTTGATAGTTATGCCTTTTCTTGCGCTTTACTGTATTCCAGGGGGGTGAGTGTTTGGGCCCTATAGACCTTTTTTGCTCAACTCCTCCATATAACTGTTTTGTTTTCATACTGTGGATTACTGGGAAATAAAGTTGGATGAACATATTGATTCTATCCCCGCACTCTCTTCATAGACTTACTTTTACTTCGTAAGCAAAAATTGTTTGTCTAAGTTTTAGTATATTTTAGAAATCCTATTTTACTTTTGTTACAGTTAGAAATAAGTGCTTGAATTTTTCACAAATAATTGTGGAACTGGAGGTCAAAAGCTTCTTTAATACTTTTTGAAGGTAAGAGTTGTTAAAGGGGAAAAATTCAATATCGCAGTATATAGCTTGAGAAAACATAAACATACCTTCGCAATATCATAGGCAATTTCAAATACGAAGTACATTTTCAACCATACTTTGACGGAGCTCCCGCTTGTTGTATCAAACCAAATCAATATTAAAGGTACTTTTCTTTCAATTTTTAATTTACTAGTTTTTATTTTTAGCCTTCTGAAGGGGGTAACTCCACCATTACCATAGTGATCACGGTCCCTTCTTCTTCCGTTTTCCCTATCAACAAATCCCAAACTTTTTTTTTGTTTCTTTCTGATTTCCTTTTGCCTACCTTGTGAAACGAACAAAATATATGAGCCAGAAAACGAGAAACGGAAATAAACGAGAGCATCAATCAAGTATGCTGTGGCTTACTCCAGAGGTGTGGCATTAAGTTGTGCAATGAGGTGAAACAAACCAATTTAGTGACAATTCCCATATCCTACATCCCTTTTAAAAACTGCATTTTTTCCACTTTTTCAAAAATCACGGAGCGGACCCGTTTTGTTTTTTTGGGAAATTGCGCCTAGCAGATCGAAAAACACGAAAAAATAACGCTACCAACCAGAAACCTACCACCTTGTTTTGCGGTGATCGTCAGGTATGTATTTTTTTTCCGAAAAGGGTGTTTGGGATATAGGCCTATAGCCAGTTGAATTTGTTCATTGTTAAGGCCAAACAAAAAAATCAAGTTAATATTCCCAGTATATTCCAAAACCTAAATGTAAATGCATTTTTTATTTTTAATTAAAAAAAATTGAAAAGGCTTCCCAGAAATTGCTCAAATTGGCGAAATGGCAAGTCAGACAGTTGCAAATCATACTTGATTGTCCAATTATTAGTTTATAAACCAAATATTGATTTTGATCACGTTCACTTGGATATCTTATAAAATTGAACATTCTATCATCTGTTTTTGTCTTAACATGCAAATCTCCTCAGTAAATAAGAAAACAAAACAAATACAGTAAATGGCTCCAAATTAAATGCATGTGGCCTACACTGGCAACAAACTTGAGTCCCCTGCTGACGCACTATTCCATCAACCACAGGCTCCACCACCCATCACCAAACCCAACCCTTGTCCTGTATTCATCATTACCTGACTACCCCCACCCATCACCATCAACTTCCATCACACCATGGAATACTGACTTTGTCCTTGTCAACCACTGATTTCAGTATGCATCAAACAGGGGCAAAGCAACACGCTACAAGACTCACTAATATAGGTTTAAAAACCTAATTTTTGGCCAATTTCTTGCTTAAGGTTGTGGTATATCAGGGATTAAACATTAAAATAGAGATGACCAATTGAGGATTAGTAAGGGCTTGTGTATGCCCAGGCCATGATATTATAACAGAAATTTATTTAACAGTACTCATTAACTGCTGTTTCCCTTCACCTTTATTCAACTTTAAGAAAAATGATTTTTCTTCCCATTTGATTCTTCCCCAATTTTTCAATTTCCAAAATTGTAGAAGTAAAAACTACATCCTCTGTTGAGCTGATATATATGGTCAGAATGGTCAGGTTTATTAAACTCCTGATCTATGTTTATAAAAAAGCTAAAATTGCATTTACATAGACATTCCTTGCCTGTCAGCCCACCAACTCACCACCAAATCCACCCTTTAATAAGGAAAACATTCCCACCTGTCAACCAGTAATTATTCACGAGCCTGTCAACAAAGTCTTACAAAATTTTTGTCAGTACCGATCTCCTGCACTTTTGGTCTTTTTTTTTTCAATTTTGGCTTTTTCTGGCTTCTTATACTCGATTCATCTATATGTGACCCCCGTACCATTTTTGCGGATGCGAAAATTCAATGAGGCGCAGGGACTTCTGTTAATCATGTTTATTGTGAGGAATGTCAAGGCCTGAAATACACTATTGTGCATTCCATACATGAATGAATTGTATTTAGTGGAGGTGAGCACTGAGTGGTAATAACGGAGGGTCCTCCAAAATAATCCGGTGTGCGCACGTGTCATTTGAATTCTTTTCATTTTCCCTCTCTCCGACTGAATTGAATAGGTCCAAAACCTTTCCAGGGGGACAAACGTATCAACGCGAATCGCTATAATAACCGTACCGGGGGGGGGGGGACTGATGTGAGGCCCAAAAAATGGGTCTCCGAAACTAGGTTTTCAAAAATTTAAGAAATAGCTGCGATCTCTCCCTCAATTCCCCGCTACTTTTTGAGGGGTTTTGAAGAAATTTGGTAGAATGTGGCATTGGACATGAAAAGTAGGGTCCTCTGGAAATGGTCCTACAATGGTGGTCACTGGAACCACTGGAACTGAAAGTAGCCTGAAAATGAGGGACTTATAAGTGGTCAAACCCTACTTCAATGTGAGAACTCCCCCCCCCCAACCCTTCCATTGAATGTACCACATTTTTTTACCATTACATTTAAATTTCCAATTCACACACACACGCACATGCCACATGCAACCACACACACACAACAAATGTACACATACACAATTATAGTTCATAAAATAATGAGTGGCATTCAAGGAAACAGAATAATTTTGAGTTTTTGTTGGGGGGTTCCATACAAAGAGAACTTTCTAAATTTAAGAGGTAACATACTCCATGTGTGACAAAATCATGTTATTGCATACCTATATATACCTAGTGTAAAATTACTAGGGTCCTTGCTATATGAAAGAACTGCAGAGTGTCAGGTCACTCTAGCCAAACATAACATCCAGGCCTAACACATAAGCACATGTGGTGTATGAATTACTGACCTTGATGTCCAAAAAATGGTAAATGGTTCCCTGTTTCTTGGTAGAGACCTTACTACAATGCCATGCAAAGAGTCGCCAGACAACTACAGGAACCAAAAGTATTGACTATGATTTTAGTCTAACAAGAAATGGGTACAAGTGTACACTTGTGTAACACTTTTTGGGCGTTTCTTGATAGTTATGCCCTGTTTTCTTTCCGTGTTAATGTATTCCAAGGGGGGCGTTGTTTTGGGCCCTATAGACCTTTTGCTCAACTCCTCCTATAACTGTTTGTTTTCATACTGTGGAGTAATGGGAAATAAAGTTTGATGAACATATTGATCTATCACCCAGCACTCTCTTATACTTACTTCGTAAGCCAAAAAGAAGGCAAGGAAAATCGTTAAACTAATTTGCTTACGTATTTGTGTGTGTGGGGGGGGGTCATCGATCGCTTGTCATGTCCTGTGGCCTGTTGGTTCTACTCTTTTTTTTTTTTTGTGCATTTTTTAATTACCCGTATACTTTGGTTGGCAGAGTAGGGAAAACATACAGAATGGTCTACCAACTCACCCACGAATAGCGTAATACATTGTTTGTAAAGTTTATAATAAAAGCATACAAGAAAACCGAGCGAGGAAAAAGATTAAAGATAAAAACAGAAATGAAAGCGAATAAAAAGTAAAAGGAAAAAGAAACAAAATTAATACAAAAAAGGTAGCAATAAAAAGAGTATCACCTATAGGGCCCACTCTGAATAATGTCACAAAAACAAAAAAAAAAAAACAAAAAGTACTTTCGAAGATTGTTTTGGTCCAAATATCCCTATTTACAAAATGAATAAAATATCTTCTAAAATACATTCAAAATGGAATTCAAAAAGTTTCATGGTACTTCCATTCCTTTTCAACAGGACATTCCATTCTTTGGGGGCGCCTTGACAGGGTCAAATGACCCCGTTCGTCTGAAGTGTATACTACCAGGGGGGTCTCGGGAGAAGGGTGCATGCTGAAAAGCAGAAAAAGGGAAACGCGGTCAAAATGGCCCGGAAATGGGAGGTGGGGCAGTAAATGTTTTGACTAGAAGAAAGAGAACTATATACGCGGGGGCACTAACACTGATAAAAACCCCCTGGAAACCTGGCAAAAAACGGCATTGCTTACTTTCCTAAAATTTTTGGCAGAGAGCTAACTTATTCGCATCTATTAGGCAGTTTCAGGTGGAAAATAAGTGTCCTGCAATCCGTGGAGTTTAAAATGGTATTGTATGTGAACAGAGAGACGCCTTCCAGCAACTCAGATCACTTCGAATTTTTGAAATCGGACACTCCATTTGCAAGTTTATTCATTTTTTTTGTACTCGTACATAACAGTCAATTGGAGACCAAGTGTCAAGGTCATGTCTTTCTTTTCTTTATTTGCATGGGCACCGTGGTACTGTCATCTTTTCAACAACAAATATGTACAGACATCTTAACGATAAAAGGTATACCCCTTGATTTTTTGAGGGATGTTCCTGATATATTTGTACCTAAAATTCATATATTGCAAGCATTTGAATCGCCATT
>JAMKCH010007771.1:0-50258 GCA_023653785.1 Ophioderma brevispina | reverse complement strand
TTTAACATCCTCACATGCAAGACACCCGACGATTTGATGCATGAACTCGCCCCCAAAATGTTTATCTGTAAAACTGACTACTGTGAAAAATGTAACAAAACCCTTAAAGGGGATGACCCAATTTAAGTCTGTAATTTTTTCCATCTTAATAGAATAGCCGTCACCCCAAACCCCCACCTGTCAAAGTTTGCATCGATATTTCAACCCGCTTTTAGGGGTGGGGTTCTACGTTTTTTTGCCCAATTTTCGATTGCAATTTTCTTGACTTTAACAAATATGTTACATATGCATTTTGTATATCATATTATAAGCCCCCAGTTGAAAAAGTTGAAAATGAGTAAATTGTTTTTGATCTTGTTGCCATGGTAACTGAACCGGGGGCTTCTGAATGGCTACACACTTGAACACACGTAACTGCTTACCATGCATGTAACTCTTCTTGCACATTACACCCATACTTGGGTAAAGGTGCATGTGTACACTGCGCAGAAAACCGGAAGCCGGGATTTTTTTGATATGGTTGCCATGGCAATCAGGAGCTCACCAATTAGGGAACTTTATGCCATAATTAAATTTGAAGCCCTAATTCAAAAATCCGGCTCATGGTTTTCACAGCTTTGGATGCTTAATATCTGTGGCGAAATTTTATGTTTGATACGATCTTTCGTTTTGGAGTTACGTTCGTTACCGTTTCATAAAAAAGACGATTTTCAACCATTGAGATAGTGGAACGAATACGTAACGAAAATATTAAAGAATTGCAAAAAACTAATTGGCCCACAATTTGGGAAATACATTGTTCTTTATTTTAAAATATATTATTACATTTTTGTAATTTTGTTGCCAATTTGGGGGGTGACCTAATGATTTAAATTATTTTTTCAATAATCGTCTTAACTATCCCTGGGTGAGTGATAATACAGAAATACATAAGAAATGGTTGTCGAGAGCTGAAAATTTCGAGTTGTTTGATGCATAATGAATTTAATATTTTAAATAAATTAATTTTTGAAACGCTTGCATATGTTGTCTCAATAAGTAAAAAATATTTGCTAAATCACAGGTAGCACTTTTTACAATACAATGTCTACATACAATGCATTTTAACGTGCGAGACATGCTTGCTTAAATCGCGCATAAAATTTGAACGAATGTCCTATTTTCCGCCTCAACAAAAAGCAAATGAGCTGAAAGTTTACACTTTCCTATCATGCTATAATCTCAATTGTGCTAGTAGACTTCAATGAAAACGTTAGACCCCCCCTAAGTGAAGCTTCAACATGAGTTTTGTAATCAATCACCATAGAGTACTTTGGTAAAATTATATTGGTCGACGAAATGGTGCCATATTTTCACCTCATAACACCAAACCAAACATTCTTTAGCCCTAAATTTTTTTTTTTTAACAAAAACAGGAAACTAGAAAGAATCGTAGCTTTCTTACTAATCCAAAATGTTGAACCACTTAACAATCTGCCAAGGTCCCTGGGGACAAAAGGGCTATTAACCGATCGGCTCATAGACCTTCAAATCCTGGCCTTTCAATGCCCCCCCCTTTTGTCTTTCAGGCTGATGACCATTGTAAAGGGTAATTGTGGACTAAATTCACGGTGATATGTTCGGAAGAAAAGACTGATCAATCAAATAGTGTGGCGATATACACCCTAGATATCATAAATAACTCGCACTGTAAGGATCATTCCATAAAAAGTGGTTCAAAATATTTGATTCCAACTTTATGAGCAACAGAGTATATACGTATATACCCCTTACGTCTCTAGAGGGAAAATTACTACGAACCTGACGATCACCGTAAAAAAAAAGGAGGTGGCGCAATTTGTCTTGTTAGATCTAGGAGCAATTGCACCCTAAACACAAGGCAAAGGGTCAGTCCGCTCCGGGATTTTTGAAAAGTTGGAAAAATGGCATTTAGGGATTTAAGGGATATAAACAGTTCAAAAATAAATACCCCCCCCCCCTCCACAAAGGTACATTTTCTAGAAAACTTAGGCTCATTAACCTGTTACAAAAAATGTAAAATGTACACTGCAATGTTACACATTTAATGTGCAAAAAACACACACAACACTTAACCTTCTCCCTGAAATGACATAATTTATTAAATTTTATGACGAATTAAAAATAACGCTTTCTTGCAAAGTACAACACAGGAATATCACAGACACTGTATTTTGGTAGCAATGGACAGCTAAAATTACGTGAGAATGACATTATAAAGTTCACGTGTCAACTGTCGATTTCCGATTTCGACGCGGCTGTTTGCTCTAGCAACTTAATGGAAAATTAATTTTATATACTCAAAGCGTTTTAGTGCTACAATATTTTTGAGTCAGTAATATTGCGGAATATCACTTTTCTACCCTATATCCAGTATTTTAATACTCAAATCTACTAACTGGACTATCGTTGTTTCAAAGCATAATGGAGGTCGTTTCTGATATCGAATAAACTAGACTTGCATTGGAATTGAAATCAAGTTTTGTATATGATATTGCACATTGAGTTAAAAGACATTGAAGTCCATCAGAAGTCCAGTTCAAACACTTACATGCAAAATCTATGATCACAATTCATGACCATTGTTTTAAAAGTACTGTAGATATTATGGGAATCTACACTTCAAACATTTTACACTGCTTTCTTCATAATTAAAATAATACTTATTGTAAGCCCAATCCTGCCACACCTGTCCTCTTTTGCGAGACTCTTACCTCATGACCCAATAAAAACTTTACCCAAAATGAAAGTAATATTTTCCCACTTTCTGTAATTTGATATCTGTGGATTTTATTTTATCATAAAGAATGGGTAATAGAGCATCTTACCTGAATTTTTTGTTCATTTTGGTTGAGTGGTTCTCAAGATATGTTCCACTGAACAATAAGTCAGCAAAACAGACTTGTCCACGGAGCATCACGGAGCATGGTTGAACACAATTGCAACATCAAAAGTAATTTATCTTAACGGTCTTACCTTTAGTTTCTACCTTCCACATGTCCTCCCTGATTTGAGATGCACTTGGTAGCCCTGGAGTGCATGTGTTGAACAGCTCTTGATGTTACACGCGTTCTCCTAATTGCGGTAAATGCATCGTTTATCCAATCTCGTAGTTCTGGTAATGTGTTTGGGGACCCTCATTGTAAACACTAGCTTTTACAACACCCCATATCCAATAATCTAGCGGAGTTAGATTCGGTGACCGAGGGGGCCATTCCGCCGCATGCCCTAATCCATGATCCGATTTGGAAAGAGTTCCTGAATGGCTGTGTTTTATAATTAAAACCTTGGCAGACCGTGTGCTTGTGCACCGTCTTGAAGAAACCAGGCACGAATTGTCCCATTTCTGCGCCGCAACTCTGGTTCCAAATGTTGATTAATGATATTGAGATAAACCTGGTCGTAAAGAAACTGAGTGTACCCCATCAGAGGTCCTAGCTAACATAGCATTTCATGTACGGGAATAACCGTGACCTTGTAAGACGAGGCATTGCTAACAGTGCTGAAACAAAAATGATACAGCTCTAATGGAGAACACAATAGACAGATTAGTGGTAGGACACTCAGTCCCACGGACTGACTGTATTATATGACACCGGCACCGTTCAAATTTCCAATCGTAAAAATGTGGGCCCAATTAGGTTATGGTTACGTGTAACAGCTGCCCATTAAAACTGACAACTTAACTTTCCTGAGTCATTAGGTCGGAGTACCCCCCCACCCAAAATCATTTGGGAGGGTTCCTTTTTGGCGCATACGCCTCACATTTTGAGAGGTTCACTGAGCCAGTCATGGAAATTGGGCCCTCATCCATAATACAAGTTTTCTTAAGAAGGCGTCGTGGTTGCTGAGTAGCCAATTGCAAAACGCAGGCCTACGTTGAGGATCAACAGGCGACAACGGTTTCTCCTTATGCTTGTCCGTGGTTGTTGTGAAGCTCCTGTCTTACATATTAATGTCGCAGGGTGCTTCTGACGCTTCTGAAGGCGTCCGCTTCGTCCTTTGTTGGACATTTCCAAAGTTTCAGCCTTGCTTCTAAAGCAGTTTCTCCTGTTACGATAAAAACAGGCTTGGTTGTCTACTGTCTCACTCCATGGGAACCTGTTGGCCCATTGCCGTTGCACAGATACATAGCTACCAGTTTACATCTACCGCGAAGACTCGTTTTGTTTTTTTGGGTGGCGTAAATTGAGGTGTCATATACTATGAGAATGTTTAAAGTTCTCGTTCAAGAAACGATATCCTGGCTTTAAGCACAACTGCACGCTACAGATGATTTAGATTTTAAAACCCGCCCTGACAACAGACAGAAAACTGGTATTAGCACAACTGCATGCTATGATTTCAGAAAATTTTTAAAAGCCCGGCGCCAAAACAAATTGATGTGTACATTACTATCAATCCATCAGAAAATACTATGACACAGTCTATTTGCGGGTCATTGTTCCTTGGAACTATATTCTTGAAAACCACCAACGAAAATGATTTTTTTTTTCAGGCACGATGCACTCAATTGCCCCTTCTTATGATCAAATAAAATCCCCACATATCAAATTTACAAAAATTGGAAAAATATCACTTTCATTTTGGGTAAAAGTGTTATTGTCCACAACCCTGTACAATCCAGATATCAAAACACATCTGGATGAGAACAAAATTGATAGTGTGCGTGAAGAAGTGGGCCATAAAGGCAGATGATTAGGCTTTGACACATAAATTGAGTAATAGGCCTAGCCAAGATTTTACTAGGTATAACAAATCAAAACAATAAGTCGGTCTAAAAAGCATCTCTACTTTTAGCACTCAGAAGGGGAAATCCCAGTCAGGGTCCCATGAAAAGGGAGAAAAGAAATAGTGGGTGCTAATACATCAAAGCATGGTACGGGACCCAAATCACAGTCCATGCAATCACCGTAAAAACAAGGGGCCCTTCGCGACACTCAGTCCGTAAATCTATACGGCCTACCTATGTCATCCTGATTGGACCAAGTTATCCAAGCACTCGGTAACTGGTACAAAGGTCTATTATGTAGGACTACGCATGATTGTGATATACACGAAGGGGTTCGCATGATTTGCGAACGGACCCCTGTACATTTAAGGTCACTGTGTTGCGAGCTGCATAGCTACCCGCCCAAAAAGGAGGAGCCAAAAGTTAATGAAAACCAAAATGTTTGCAGTTACTTTGAGTCAAAAGTTCATTCTTCTTTTCAAAACAGAAATCCCCAAAGGGAATTGACAACTAAAAAGTAAGGGATGACTTTAAACAACCTTTTGTTTTTGCCGGGCATTTGATTCACTTTCAAACGATAATGTAGATCCAAAGCTCATACGAATCATGCGGGACACGTACTGTGCACAATCTATGATATTCCGAAGATGCCATATCATTTGTAATGGAAGTTTTCCACAGAACTAGTGCATTGATTCCGGGGATAGACTGTAGAATTGCATCATGTCCCCCCTCTTCACAAAATTAATTTGAAATCAGACTTGGTTTCTGGAACGGTCACAATTTGGCGTTATACAATAACTCCCAGTCAAGGGTTTCCTGTGGGTAGGGAATTATTTGGCGGGTGGGTGGGTGGATACTCCCAGATATCAAGTTTTCCCAGGTGCCCTGACAGCATGAGTATTTTCATCAGAAATAGACATTTTTCCAGCATGTGCAGTCCCTACAATCTTAGCCCAAAGTGTTGGAACACTTTTATTGGCCTTCAAAATGCCCCCTCTCCCCCTGGACAAATTTTGAACAAATCCGTCGAAATGTTATTCTCCTTTCCACCCTACCATGAAACCCAACATTGATTAGTGGGGAATAGGGGATGTGTGCATTGATAGAGAATGCTCCAAGTTCTCCCACACAATTTGACATGATTTTAAGAAAAATAACTGGCCAATAATCGGGCAAAAATCGCTCCACAGAAAACAGTGAGATTTGATGAGTTCAAAAATACTCATACATTAGAGCGTCGAGGATGACTTGGTCCTAATTTGGAAGATACATTTCTCTCAAATTTGAGGGAACTTAGGGGGAATTTGGAGGTCAATCTCCCGCTCAGGGGAGACTAAATTCCCTAGTAGTGAAAACCCCTCCCTGAGCCAACAGTGACAACTTGGTAAATAATGAAATTCCCTCCTACTGACATAATAGAGTTAGGACTGTAAGGAGACCCTTTAAGCCTGACAAGTCTGGTAGTAACTAGGTTTATAACTTAGGTTTTTAATGAAATAGGTGAGAGGGCATTGACCCAACGGAAAGCAGAGCAAATTCCTGTATGTTCTACAAGCAAAATGGCGTCCTCATGAGATAATGCGTCCACCCGATGCACTTGTAGATGAGAATGGAAGGTTGTGCATCAAATTGTAGTGCCCAAGGTATACCCATAGGGCAGTGATGGGCATAGCATATCCCCATGCCGCACACTACGGATGTGGAAAAAACAAACATGACAGAATAGGAGTCATTTTTGTGGTGCGGCCTACACTCAGTAAAGATGTGGTCCTAGTATTGGAAGAACTTGCCCATACATGTCAAAAGGTGGACAAGCCCAATCAGAAAAATTTTTTTTCCTACTTCTACTTCTTCCTTGCACCCAATACCAGCATTTGATGAGCCATTTTGTCAGGAAATCAGTATTTCTGACCATCATTGAGTCTTCCTTCCACAATTCCCTGAGGCTATACCCCTGAGAAATATTAGGGGCACATAATATAGTGAAAATAACACCACCACACGTTGTTAGTTTCAGAACCCTAGTTAAGCCTTTCCAAAATCAAATTCATTCTACCAAGGATCACATTTCAGTTCAGGTTTTTTCCAACAAGTCCTGACATACAGTTCTTCAGCAGACCAACTCCAGAAGTCCCAGGGCCTAGAAAGGTACCACAAAACATGAAAACACTATCAAAACAATCTTTGGAATTTTGAGAGGGATTGGAAATAGAAGACTTCATCTCGCTGCGCTTATTTGCACCAGGGAGGCTGGTTACAATGATTCATTAGGATCTCTTCTTCGATGTTGGTGGTTTGGGTCATCAAAGTAAGGGGACCATTGAAACTAAAACTGAACAGAAAAGTAGTGTGAAATCCCTGATTTGAATTGCTAGGACTACGTGTCTCCGTTCCAGGACAAGGCTTCAGTAGCCACATAAATTGTACAAAGGCGCAGGCCAAAATAAACATGGGTATGACCAAGATCAGAACGAGTATTCTTCGTCTTCCTTCTTCTTCGACATTATTTCACATAAATAGCTCAAAGAGTACAATGAAAGAGATGATACCGTAAAACCTGCGTGTGTAGTGTCAACCAGTGTTCGTGTTAAAGAGTGATGACATCACAGAAACAGCTGAACAAGACAGCACTGTAAACATGGAAAATTGTTATGGTGTCAAATTGCAAAATTCTGACACACTTGCCAATTTAGACAAACTACGTCACCTCCCAGAATGTCAATAAGGTGAATTGAAAGAATTAACAAGTGGGAAGATATATTTCCTGATTACCCAGTGAGACACATGTCATAACAAATGACATTGATGTAGGCAATTCAGAGCCGATAAAGCAACGTTCTTATAGGGTGAATCCAATCAAGTTGCAACATTACAGAAATTAGGTAAAATACATGTTAGACAATGGAATAATTGAGCAGAGCAAGAGTGAATGGAGCCCCCCTTGTATTCTGGTTCCCAAACCTGGTGGTTCATTTCGTTTTGTCACAGATAATCGAAAAGTCAACCCCTGTTCCAAAACCGACTCATATCCGAATCCACGGATTGATGATTGCATAGATAGTTGGAAATGCCAAATTTGTTTTGTTAAAGGGGTATTGGCAAGTTCCCCTCACTGAACGTACCAAAGAAATTTCAGCCTTTTGTACGCCTGGTGGCCTATACCAATATAAAAGAATGGCATTTGTTCTGCCGCAACATTTCAAAGATTAATGAACAGAGTAGATTACGGACCATAGAAAAATTGTGGAGGCTTATGGCAGTCAGTCCTAGCTATGCAGAAATCGGTTCTCTGTGGTTGCAATTATTAAGACTGCTGGTACACTGGTTGCTTCCAAGCATTAGCAAGTTTTTGAAATTAATACATTTGAACACACATTTTAAAAATCAAAATTACGAACAACTAGTTCCTTCTTAAACCCACAATTTCATCTTAAGGGTTATTGAACTTTTAATAAATTTCGAGATTATTTGTTGTTCCTTTAACAGCCTACAAACCCGATTCAGAGGTTTTAATAACACCGTTTAACAACAAGTTGTAAAATATTATCTTTTAATTTTTATGATTTTAACTGTGCCAAACCTTGCTACAACAATTATATATTACTATGACCGGACAAAATAAGCACATCCTTCATCGTCAAAACAATTCATTATTTTGCTGATTATGTTATTAAACCAAGGATGGGGGTGGTGTAGCAAAACTATAGTCTCGTGAAAATTAAATCGCATTGTAAATTAACTTGGTTGTGCTTGTGTTACTGCTTTCTATTGACTAACACAAATCAGGCCAGGTGCAACCACAGTCTAACAAGCATGCCAAGGGCTCACCTGTTTCAAACACGACGCGCCAATTGTGTGCCACTGACCGACAGCGAGTCATATGAAAACTGTGACAAATATATGAAGAGGACGTAGTGTAATCGAAATTTTCGAAGTTTTATAGAGTTGGGTAAACAAATTTGGGTGTGAATGTAGTATTTTACCTTAATGACGGTAGAGCCAACAGAAGCTTGCGGTTTGATGTCACATACAAGTTTGCAAAATAAAGTCACCTGTAAGTAAAACAAACAGGGGGTAGATGGACAAAGGGGCATGTTCTGACTTCCTTTAAAAAGGGGACATTTTTAAATTGTCATTTTTGGTTCAAGAATAAAATGGATGTCTGTCATTTTTTGGAAAATTACGATGAGGTGTAGGTGATCATTCAAAATCAAATAAATATTCAACCAATCATTAATAATTACTTATAATTCCTTCATTACCATGTTTGATCTCGATCGTAACGTTGTTCGGTCATGTAACAGATTGGACTAAACTCTCGCTATGAACGGGATCATGAAAACAGAATTCGGCGAATGACTTCATTACGAGAGATACCTAGCGACTGCTGTTATGTGGATGATCCAACAGACATGGAACTCGGGGGGGGGGGATACTCGACCCAAATTGGGTGGTACATGTGTGCGTCCACCGGATAAAAAATCGGACACATGTTTATATAACCAAAATTGGACAAAATATGCATCCACTTTATAGTTGGTTCCGAAAATTTCGGCCCATTTATATAGTTGGCTTTGAAATTCGCACCATTTTCATTAGTAATCTTTAGCAAAATCGGCCATTTTCATAGTAACTTTTTACGAAAATCAGAAAAACAAAAAAACTAAAAAAAAAAAAAAAAAGGAGGACACAAAAAAACAAATAAAAAAAAACGACAATTTTCATTTGTGATTTTACCGAAAATCGGGAAAATCGACCATTTTCAGAGTAAAGGGAAATTGCGACCCCAAAAATGAAAAACGAACCCCACCCAAAGATAGCATATGACCTCAAAAAGTGACCCATATAGAGTTAGGTACGTAAGGGATATAGTAGATGTGGGAAAAAAATAACCCATTGTTATATTAAGGCGGAAAAAATGTGACCCATACCGGCTGGCAATTATCGTCACGAATCTTTCCAACAGGCCAATCGACAAAAGGCACAATTCGAGATATCAGCGATTTAAGTTTAGGAGAAATTATGAACTTGGAATATATAAAATTTGAAACATTTTAGGGAAATTAGTTATGTGTTACATTGTGGGCATTGAAACGTTATTCGTTTTTAGCACGCTTTACATTCAAGTATCCTTTGTTTCCCTGTCCAAAGCGATTGGCCTGTTTGGAAAAAAAATAAACAACGTCCCATGTTCCATTTGAAAGGATTCGAATGCGCGGTCACTGTTGGCGTACTCAAAAGAGCCGAAAGATTGCCTCAGACTGTGATATTGAACATACTTTTGCCGTGGAGGGCGCTAGAAATGCTATTCTTTTGTATGCATTTTTTAGGCGTCATCATCTCATAGAGGCAAAATAATGTGTGTCAATAAAGATTGAAAGAGGACTGATAAGGTTTTAAATCGTTTATTTTGTAATTAGGAATTGGTTTAAATCAGCTACTTATACTTAATGTAAAATACAGAAACTGTTAAATATACAGTTAAATTGATTGGAAACCTGTAAAAGCTGTATTTTGTTGCGGAGAATTCTGCCAGGATTTCTTGGAAAATGTACAGTATTTTCCTGTAAATTTAGTCGTATATTCTCTATTGAAAATTCTAATAAGTACTTATAAGGCCATTACAAAAATGTGTGTGTGCCTTAAAGGAGAAAAAAACATTGAGGTCGGTCGGTCGATTTGTTATTATTATTATTTTTAGTCGCCACATTGGTTTTACTCTAAAATGAATACAAGATGCTACTATTTCAAGTTTTTTTCAATGACATAGCAAAGATTTTTTATTCTTACTTGTAGTTGTTTTGTTGTCTTGTTTGTGATTTTTCACTCTTTGAAATCATGGGTTGACGTTTTTCGGCACGATTTTTTTTTATTTGTGTTATTTGCATAAAATTTTGAGTCGGCATGTTTTTAGTATCGATAAGGGTTACGTCAAACAAACAATTTTATGCTAAGTGATACTTGGGGGAAAAAAAACGAATAAACGTCCAGTTGTAGTCTTTTAAGCTGAAAAAATTGGACATAAAATTTATAGTATTTGCTGTATTCCAAATTACAGCATCAGGCCACATTTTGTAGTACACTAGTACTTCCAAAATGTATGTCTAACGTTTAAGTGGAAGAGTTACGATTTATCGTTTTACCGCGTGAGGTGTTATTTGCAGAGTAAAAGAATCAGGATCACTTTTAAAAAAAAGATTTATCTTAACTATCAATCATTTAGATTTTGTATTAATTTACCAGGCGTTTCGGAGAAATAATTTTAATATTAAAGCTCGACACGTTCAACACGTGTTGTAGACTGAATACTTCAATGTTCAATAAACTAACTAAAAAAACTCTAAATTCCATATTGTATCTGGAGGGTTTTAATCCTGAGGTTTACTACCTTCCAAATGTTTCTAAAAATCGTAAAAACAAACGACTTCGGAGAGTGTCTATGGTACAATTTGAAATGATATTCACACACGGATATTATTTGATTTTTGTCCATCAAAAACAGTCATTGTGTATGTTCACCTTAAAGTCACAGTACTAGTACAGTAGTTACTTTATAATTTGTTGTTAAAACTTTTTTAACTGAGTAAAAAAACTGAGCATGTTGAGGTTAAGTGGAAGGTTACCTCAGTTTGCCGCCCTTTCTACTGGGGTGCTCATGATGGTCATCACGTTGTATTTCAAACACTTCTGACAGTTTAAATTGCGATATTTCCGATTATCAAAGTGGGATTATTGAAAATGCAAAACAGAATTTTCTCATGTTAAAACATCTTTCGTTATGGAAATGATATGCATTAAAGATACACTCAAAATAGTTTCCATACTCAATAAAATTAGTGTCATTGCGGGTTGCATTCAATTTTATGATAAATTGCAATTCAGGAATCATTTCATTCCGGTTCTTGAGGGCGCTTACGTCTTTATAGGCGTTGTGAAGCCACGACCCTTTAAGATAGCAGCACGGTTGTCTTCCGAGTTCAGACCCCTCCTGGGTCCTAGTTTGGATGCGGTTGTTTTTTAATAAAAACACAACGCCAAACCGATGCTTTGAGCCAGCCATAGGGGTTGTGCCACCGGTTTGGGATCGATGTCTCTCCCCCCCTCCCTTCTCCGGGGCGGGACGTACGGGGTCTTATCCTGCTAACTCAGTCTGATGCCTTTGATTCGGGCCTTTTGGTAGGACAAAATTGGAATCACTAGTGCTATGCGTCTTGATTTCATGTCGATGGCGCTTTGATTCAATTCCTTTTAGCAATATGCGGTTGTTCTTTCGCCGGCGTTTCAACGACGAGATGTAGTCAGTATTGTTTTCTTTCCGGTACGGGAGCTGTTCTTGCCGTTCCTTCACGTTTTACCGTGTCTTCATTACTTCGGATCGTGGTGACGAAATTAGGATATTCTTCGCCCCTTTGGCGATGAATACCGTTGATGGATGACGATTGGCGATTAATGGCGTCAGTAGCCAAAATGTGTGTCGGATTACCGCGTCGTAATTTATGCATATCATCGATTGATCGCTTTTCGATAGAGGGTTTGGGATCCGCTCGCCATCTGGCGATGGAGACCCTAGATGAAATGTTAGAAGATTAATTTCGTCTTTTTGGCGTAAGTTTCTGTGTCGGAAGACTCGGCCAAGTCTACCGCCCCTGCAATATTTCTATTCGGAAGTATGTCAGGATGCGGTCGGTTTTAATCTATACTAAGCGTGTGTGGCACTCGCCGCCGAGATACTCGTCGTTAGCTTTGTGCCCGATCCCGCGGGGGTCTTTTCTCGCTATGGCAAGGGATTCTCAGCTCCATTTAGGCCTTCACGCCACCCTCGGCGGGTTTGTTGCCTTTATTTTGAATGACAGGTGCAACCTATCAATCTTCTGCATGGGGATGGATTGATTGGGTGATAAAATGAGCTTGCATTTTCAAATGACATGGACTTATTAGTTTTATCCACTTGTGCTTTCAATTTATATATTGTTGAAAGGGGGGACACTCCAATCGATCTGATGTTTTTTTGGATGGGTTTGTCGATTCATGGCAGGGGATTATACTATACTATTATATTATTTTTTAACTCTCTGTTCGATGGTAATTAGTCTTCCCGACGATGCAAAGTTTCTGTACATGGTGGGATAGCTATTATTACAATACCTTTCAATGTGTTAATAGTAATAGTTCCACTCTTGTTCTTGCATCGTGCTGCAGATGGATTTATTACAATCCTCTCAGCCTTTTTATAAAGTGAGAGGAATTCTTTTGGTGTCCTTGGGCTGGTTTCGTTTCACGGTATTCTTATTCTGTGATGTTCAGCATGCGTAGGATATGATGCGTTGCATAAGGCAAACGGGATGAGTACTCTTATCCTGGAAGCAAATCCATTTGCACTTAAGCAGAGATGTTTTGCTCTAAGGTCAAGCTGGGATCGTTATCCCACTTAGGGTTTTCCTCTTGTCATGCCTAATTGGACTTCCCCATTCGCAGTTGCGTCCCCCTTAGTCATACGTATGATAGGGGAATGCTGTTGGGGGCTAGGCATTTCGTGTTTCGCCACCTGCCCTTTTACTCGTCGATCTTTCATTAGACTTAGAGTTTTCGGGCAATTGTTAGATTCTCTTACTCTTACTGGCTTGCCCTCAATCAGTTTGTTTAGTAGCCTTGAAGTAAATGTTGGAGCTGGTATTGTTGATCGGGTACTCTCTCAACATTTTTTCTGCTGAGAATTCTTTGTCTGCACCCTTTCAAACGTTTACTTACGTCATTCGTTTGACGGTAGTCACGTCTCAGGGCGACATCGAGTAGGTCCTTTCTGATGCTTTTTCATTTTACGATGAATATCATAGTAGGACTATTGGATGTTCCCCAACACGGAAGGGGTCAATTTCTGGTGGCCCTTTTCCATTATGGTGGAGATATTGATACATTGGGGTGCTGTTGTACTTTACTGAAGCTTACTCCCCCGGGGTAGCTTCGGGTCTAGAGATGTTGAATCGGTGTGAGCTTATGTCGGCCTCGCAGGATTCTCCTCTTTTTCAGCTCTCGCACTCGCTTGCCTTGGGCGATCAAAAGATGAGTGGGAGTAAGGTGGGCTGGCTGCATTATGTAACAGTTGATGACTCAGTCTTCCTGTCCGACGCTGTGCGGGTGTTCTCGCAGAGTACTGTGTCCGTCGAGGGTCTGAGGATTTGGCTCTTTCAGCCCTCCTCAGTTCTCGCTCCCGGGGCGGGATGCCTTCCTCCGGCCCGTCATGGGCCCAAGGGGTGGCGTTGGGTCTAATGGCTCGAGCTGCTATGAAGCCGTGTAGACCCTCATACTTGGGAGTAAACCTCTCAGTTAGCGCCCGGGTGTTGTTGAACGAGGGTGGTGCTGGTTCGTTGTGACGTCTACTCTAGGTACGCGCTATCGGCCAGGTTTTTTTTGCATTGAGCAACGCTTTCAGGGGGGCTCCGCCAAATATTCTCTTAGCATTGGAAACCTAAGCCACACCACTACTATTTGTATTGGCATGTTACCTTGAGCTGCTATTACTACTTCTGAATTGCTGACAATTTCATATTCATTACTCATTCGATTCACGCAAGCCAGGTGTGACGTTTTGCATTCTGCACCGCCTCCTAGTACCAGTGCTAATCTGGCGATGTTATGTTCATGCATCTGTTACATCAACATCGGATTGAAGGTAAGCCAGATTCCTGTATGAGTCATGTAAGAACAGTGGGTGTTCTAATGACTCGTAAGAAATGCTTGTTTACCTTTCCGATGTGTTTTCCCAGCCCGTCCGCCCTGCAGGAGTTTATATTGTCGAGGGGAAGACGAAAAGAGGAAGTTGGATTGTGGGTATGACGTCACTTTGGGGGGTGTCGTCATACAGGGGTGATCGAAATGAATATATATTATGTGGGAATATATATTTATGGGAGGTTCTGCATCTGCCTAAAGACAATGAATTTGTTACATCAACATCGGAGAGGGTACAAGCAAGCATTCCTTACGAGGCATTAGAACCATGTTCTACCATACTTAGAATCATTCCTGAACACCCACAGGTAATCCTTGCAAGGCTGCCATTAATTTTACCAAGGGTGACATAGCAAGTATGCATGGCTATTTTCCGCAGTGGAACCAAGTTTGAATAGGAAAACAATGGGAGTAGTGATTGCTGTCATAATTATATGCGGCGGTCTAAGCATGGTTTGCATGACACGTACACACCTGTCACACAGATTACTGTATTTTCGGTTTTGTGTATATTGCAACGAGGTGAATTGGAACTTAGGTCCAGTCAGGAATGTACTACACATGCGCGAATACACTGGCGGTGACTAGCCGTCGGTGACTTTCCCAAGAATCTATATACAGGCTTCAATAGAGAGGTTGTTTTGCTGAGGGTTCCTGTGTCTGATTCCTTCTGGGGTGCAATCGGCAAGCTATCGATCGCTAGCTCTTTTAATCCGCCATATTTAGGGAACATGGCAATCAAAACAAAATATTGTTCGCACTCTAGGATTCTGGGGAATGACATCTGTTTGGAAAACACAACTTTTTCATTCAATGCGTCATGCGAAGAACCCATGGTACAATTTGAAATTATTTTGTGATTAGGGATTTTTTTCTGCATGTTGCAATACTTTTGCAATACTTGGGAGAGCGTGGCCTAGCGGTTAGGGTGCTTGCCTGTGGCACAAATCTATCCAAAAAATCCCGGTTCGAATCCCGGTGGGGTCACTTGCTGGGATTTATACGGGTGCTCAATTCTGGTTTTAATCTGTATACGAGCTATTGATTAAATACAGAATACCGCTCTCCTCCATGGTTCGATTGGAATCGGGCAAATGAATCATGAAAACATCCCGTCCTTCGGAGGGGACGTTAAGCCGTCGGTCCCGTGTACAGAGAGTCACAACTGTACATGTACATCGCAGTCAGTGTCGAATAAGAGTAGGGTGTAAGCCCCCGACTGTTCCCAATCCGCCCCCAGTCTAAAAAGAAAAGTGGGCCATGTTAGGAGCGTCCGTATCGTGGATACACGCGGCCCCGGATCAGCTTACTCAGTTGGATAAATCCTGACACCACCACAAGCCATTACTAATGACATGTGGACACGCTAAGAAGAAGAAGAATACTTTTGTCCAGTGTGTGTATGTGTCGAAAAAGGGCAAAGAAAGGAAGAAAAATAGAGATTTTGAAGTAAGTAAAGTTTTACATTGCATTATTATTTCAATTTAGCTGTAAATTATACATGCATAGCATATTACTAATTGGAAATCAAATAACACGGGACCCTGAAACCAAATACTTAACCACAATACTACCGTAGAATATATAAGAACATTGAAGTTATATACATTATTTTCCTTTCAAATTAATATATTGCGAATTAAAATGAACCAAATATCATACAAAAACATGAAAGGACAACAACAAGAGGGTGATCTATAAAAACAATTAAGTGAAAAATAAGTTACTAAAATTAATGCTTGTTTTGTGTACTTTCTGGTTGTACAAATTGTCTTGTTTTGTTGTTACAGTTATTAACTCAGCTGACTTGAGTCTAATTTACTTAGAACTTCAACAATCGATTAATTTGCAGCAACAAATGTAAAATGAGTAATTGTTACTATTTGTGCACAATTTACCGTATTTAACTTAATACATGTATGTTTGTGTTGTTAACATTTCCCAAATTAAATAAGTTAAAGGTATTTGTGACAATTTTAAGCTTTTATCATTTACATATTTAGAGAGCTATTAAAATAATTGAGTATTTATGATTGATGATTTTGGATCACAATTACTCATTTTTGATAACTGATCATTCAAATCGTCAAACTGCATTCGTTTCTTGACGCCTTCGTCCCGAAATATAAACAAGATGCCAGCTTAAATTGTATTGTACTTTCAATAGATTTTCGTATCATACTACAATTAAAGTTCTAGGAATTGTTCTCATGAAAAACATAAATGTATCGTTACAAAACAAAAGAAACTTTAAATACCATATCTCCATGTCTAAATAAAAAATAAAAAATAAAACCCAACTGGCGCGATTCGAAACTGACAAACGTAGGCTCCTTTTTGCCGTGCTCAACGCCCGGATCATCGCTTAGACAGTCAAGACATCTTACAATCTACGTCTAGTAAAGAACGCAGCTAGCAATGCATACTTTGGTTTAAACTAATAACCACTACTAACATTGATTTGACGAAATAACCTACACTGTAAAAATTACATAGCACTTTTGCACGTTAAAAGAGAGTACTTGCTTGTAATTTGGAAATATAGCAAAATGACTGTATTTTTGTCCGTGTTCCGGCCCATTACGACTAAATTGAAAGTTTTCCTTTTAATGCATAATGTTTTACACAATTAACGGAATTTACAGTATTTGGAACTCTAAAAAGTGGTTGACATTTGTTGATAGGACTACTAGTAGGAAAGTGTTCGTCAGTGCTTTTTTGTTCTCTATCATCACAATCTTCTGTAATAACTCGGCCAAATATATAGTTTTAGTGTTTTGATGAATTAATTTACAGTATTGTGGTAATTTGTTACAATAATTATTAGCAGAATTGCTGCGCAACATGTACAATACTGCAAAAATTGATTACAGTGTGGAAAGATCGTCTCAGATACAGTCTAGGCCAAGCCAGTGTTGAGAGGGGAGGATGAAATCTCGCATTTCCCATTGATCGATTGGTCACTTTTATAAGCTGTTCGTACGTGTTATTAAGTATAGCAAACAGACGAATGCAGATGGTCTGTTTGGAAGCCTTCATTTGGCGTTGGGTATGGTTTTCAAAAGTGAAATGTGAAAAAATACTATACCTAACAACTTGGAATGTTTTTTTGCTCAATATTTGGTATATGAAAGAGCTTGTGATATTTATTTACTTAAGTATCATAATATGCAAAAAAAATCAATTTCGTCAAAAAATGTCGATCGGCCTGTTTGGAAGACTAGCGACGCTGAGGCTATGCGGAAGAACACAGATGAACCAGCTCATCAATTATTGAGAAATATCTCAGGAAGCGTTTGACTGTGAATCTGGCGTGATGTGAAAAGCGTATTTTTGGCCATGTAAATGTCACATACTTAGGGCCTCCATGTGGAGAACAAAGGCAAATTAGGATAATCACAGCAAAAGTTAGTTAAGCCCTGCGAAATTCCCCCCACACCACAAAAAGCATAAGACGATTGCATGAGAAGCTGGGTATGGTCGGGTATTCTAAAAATGTTCCAAATATCTCAGAAATTGCGTGTCACGCTGATCAAACTTCTGAAGGAAAGAAAAATGCAAAATTTGGTTTGGTGGTCAGAGGCAATGCCAAAAAAGCAATTGAGAAAAATCAAGCCCCTATTTGATTTTTGAATGCACCAGTTTTGATTGCGCCAGACTTCAGAAACAATTCAAGTAGGCAGTTGATGAGCGATGCTGGCGGGGTTAGAGTTCTCACGCAAGCAGGTGAAAATGTGGAGATATACAGTATTCTCTAAGACGTTGACGTTGTTGAAGGCAGCAATGCAAGAACATTAAGAAAAGGTAAAATTTGCACTGTGTGAACCACAAAAAATGGTTATAAAAAGGTATAAAGGTGCAGATTTTGGAAACTTTTCATTTCATTCAAATTCTTTTAAGGGGGGATATTATATGGCCTCCATTTTGTCTGATAAAATTTTATTACTATTTCTCAATTTTATTTGGAAAAAAAGACTTCTCATGGGAAAAGTACCTTTGTTATGTTGGAGAAAGAGAAAGTGGAAGTCCCCTAGTTGCTATGTTGAGCTCATGCACATGTTGTTTACAACTAGATAGAGATGAAAGAGATGAATGGGAATCCCCAGATGTGAATTTAGAAAATGAGTTCACTTGTTTTTGCTTGGATCAAAACAGCTTGCCAATTAGGTAGTCTCCCATGATGCTATTAATGTAAGGTGATGCAATGCAGATGATGTAATTTATGTGAAATTCAATTGGGACTGTGCAAGGTTATGTTTATGCATGATGATGCGGTAATGCATGTTGATGCGGTAATATCTATTTTAAGAATTGAGAAATACTAGTTGTGAAATCCTTATACAGTATAAGGAGAGATTGGAGAATAACAACTTTGCCAGCAGTAGTAGCCAGGAGCTATATAGTATAGTTATAGCTAGTTATGGTAGATTGTGTGCATTACATAATGCCAGGATTTATTATATTGGATACCACATGAGCTTGATAGCTGAACTGTCTGCTGTAATCTTAGCCAAAAAGCTTCAGTTTTAGAATCAAAAAGGGATTCCAATATATGGTCCTCAATGAGGGCATTAGCGGTAGCCTGCCACCGTCACCGTTATAATGTAGTTTAAAAAATTGGTATTACGATTATGTCAGAAAAATTACGGTTGAATGGACAGGGTCGTCCGCATTCCATGTACAATTTTTTTTAATACACCCTGTATTATATCGTGAAATGCAAGGTGTTATCTATGTAGTGTAATTGATGTAATATTATGTAATGCAATGTAAGTGCAATTCATTGTAATACAAGGCAAAGGACTACTTTGTAAGATATTATATAGCCCAATGCAATAAAAAAAAACATGTTTTCTCCTCCACGTTTGACTGTTACAAAATTAAACGGGGGAAAATGTCTGATGATATACAAGCAGTCATAAAAATGTTAACACTCGGGACAGAGGCATTTAAAAAAAAAACTTAAGTACGCATGGGTCTTTGTTTGATATGCTCGTAAAGCCAAATACATAGAGTGCAAAATCGGATTGCGGGAAACGTGATCCTGGAACACATTCAAATTGGAAGTTATTGACTATTGAACCTACTGAAGACATTGGCGATCCCTTTTGAACTTCATTATGGTCAATAAAGTGCGTACATTGTCTTTATGATCAGCGATACTTTGGTGTGTGTTTTTTTTTTTTTCAAAATTAATCAGTCAGTTCAGTTTCATTAGCGGACTTATCCTTGTCAAATCTCCCTAAATTATAAGATGTTTAAACCAAACCAAACAAATAAAGACACCCGTAGAAGGCCCAAGAGATCCATATAATCATGAACATAGGAGATAGGAGGGCCCACAACACACTAGCTTCAACGACCCTTATCACGTTGCCGCCTTTGTTATCAAATCCCACCATGATCCCATTTACCGGCTTAAGGTAATGCGATAATCACCCTCTCAGCAGGAGAGCTGCCAAGCCATCACTCAGCACGTGTGAGATTCTGGCCCGAAATCATGGTCCAGAACAGTTGAATTATTTCATAAGGCAGCTATACACTATTTTCTACTTCCCTAGCCAACTCCGAATTGTTTTCATTGCAATCTTTAACTCTAAAATAAAATGATAAAATTTTAAATTCTGTGCCCAAAGTGGGAATTGATCCCACGACCTTTCGATTATAAGGCGATCGCCTGCAAACGCACGCCACGCAATCCAAGCCGGCAGAAAGTGGTTTTGTTGTAATACTGAAATAAATACTTTAACAGAATAAAGCGCACACATTATCATGAATAGTGCCACTATGAGACGAGTTGAAAATATGCTCCTGGAGCAAGATTTCGGGCCAGGGGTCCCTTCGCGCAACTCAATCGTAAATCTACGTGCATACTATGTCATGCTTGAGTGGACGGATTTATCCAAAGTACTGTGACACTATTATAAAAGGGGTCTATTATGTAGGACATACGTATGAGCTAGTGTACACGAAGAGTTACGCATGAGTTTCGCTAACGGATCCCAGAATCTCAAATTAACCATTAGCAGGGGACTGTAGTGTAAGAGTGTGCGCTTCCGGCTCAAATTGTGAATTTTTTGCACACAAGTACTTTAGGCATTGATAATCCATAAAATTGATGGAAGCACTTGCCAACCCCCTTTAATGGCCCCAGCTTGGGTTTCAAGGTTATACAGGGGTCAAAAATTTAAAATGTTCTGAATGTGTTAAAAAGCACACCATGGTGTTTGTCTGGTCACAAGGATTCCAAAAGCTATAGTTTACACTATCTATGGCTTATAGTTCCGGAGTTATGGGGGTAAAAACCGTAAAAATGGTGAAAAAGTCAATTTTGGTGTGTACATGGGTCAAAAGTTAAAAGTTGATTTGATTCAGTTAATATATGGTGCAAATTGTTTCCATAACTTAAAGGATTGAAATAAGGAATAGTTTACATTATCTGTTATGCATAGTTTTCAAATTATCCAACAAAGTAGGTCACAGGTCAAAAGAATCCAATAGCTGCCAATAGCTGTTGACTTTATTCGCCATTTTGGTTAATAACCAGACACGTAAGACAGTCAAAAACATTCCTATATTTCATTCTATTACCTAACCAACATTTGAACCACATTTTACAAAAATTGGAGCAACTTTTATTTTTGTCCCCTGTACAAACCAAAATTGACTTTTTTTTTACCATTTTACAGTTTTTATTCCTAAACTATAAGTCACAGGTAGTATAACTATTCTTTTTTGGATTCCTTGTAACCAGACAGACATCATGGTGTGCTTTTCAACACAATCGGAACATTTTAAAAATTTTACCCCTGTGTAACCTTGAAATCCAAGCCGGGGGCCATGAAAAGGGTGTGGCAAGTGCTTCCATCATTTGTTTTTATTATCAATGTATAAAGTACTTGTGTACCAAAATTCACAATTTTATCCAGATTTGCACACTCACATAAGATCTGTTCACTACAGTCCCCCGCTACATCACTCATGATACCAACCACGCGTCGGCTACCAAATAGCCACAACAACAAATTTAACCTAACCGGAAATTAAAGCTACTGCAATATGGTGTGTTTTTGAGGTAAAATTACATGAAGGGCACATTTGGGCACAAATTCAGACATTACATTTTGTACAAGATTTCATAAAACCAATTCTTAATTCTTTAACCAAAAGTTAAAACTACTATAGTTTGTTGGGTTTTGAGCTGAATTACATGAAGGGGCGCGTTTGGGCACAAATTCAGACATTACATTTTGTCACAAGGTACACTGAACTTTCATACCACCAAATCGTAAGAGTCGGAAGTGGTCGGAACATTTTCAAATCATTTTCACAAGATGTTTAACAATTAAGGTCACCCAAAATGCAAGTTTATTTTCTGCATTCGTAGCTCTGCAAAGAAACGACGGTTTTTAATGCGGTTTTTGGCATTTTCTGAAGGAATGTCTCCTCAATTTGGAGGCTTTCAAAAATCCATGGCAACAGTGTACTACGCGTGTTCCAAAGACCCCTACAGCACGAGGTCACAACATGCGGTTAAACGACAAAGTTTTTTAGACAGTTTACACCGCTGTAACTGCATTGATCGCGGCATAGATCTACAATCTATGATGTCAGTCCTGACTTAGATTGTGTTGAAAAAATATTTGTTTCTCGTATAAAGTATTAGTTGAATTCACATGCGCAGACCATTCCAAATAATGTGATTTTGTACTGTTTTCTTTCCGAAACGCGTACATCTTAATTAACGAGAACAAGCTCTCAAAGGAAGATACGTTTGACATTAAATATTGATCTTAAATATAAAATTCCTTATGTTATAATTTGTCAAGTTCGAAAGCCGTTCAGAAAGTTTAGCTGCTATACTTCACTTCCTACCTCTGTGCAGTGACGTCAGCGCGAGATTTGAGGGGCGCACCAGTAAACCGCAGGCGCTGGCTTACAACCGAACGGCCGTTTTTTACCTCGTTAGACATCACTGCACGGAGGTAGAGAAATGGACATATCTTGTGCTATATATATAGGCCCATTAGAATACGTATACTTCAAGAAACCCAAAATTCACAAATAAAATCGTTTTCAATGCAGAAACCAGTCATGTTTTGCACATGAATGTCTGCGTTGGTCTTTAACATCTAATACTGTGGGCTTTGGAATTGGTAGAAGAAAATTCGTATGCATTTATATGCAAATCGTCACTGATGGGTTTGTTTTGAAAAAAAAGTAAGGGCAGTGCGAAAAGTCTATCTTTCTTTCAATTTCATTGACGCGTTTCATCACTAATGGGTTTGTTTTGAAACTGCCAGGGAGGTGCGAGAAAGATTAGCCACTCCAAGCGTCTTGGAGAGTTACCTCTCTTTCGGTAGTCGTTTCATATAGAAGTCCCATGGATGCAAATGAGTTATTACAATAGATTCCGTCATGACGTTGTGTAGTAGCGCTTGACGGAATGAATGGCAATACCTCATTTGCATCCATGGGACTTCTATATGAAACGTCTACCGATCTTTCTCGCACTTCCAGATCATTTTCAAAACAAACTAATCAACAATGAATTGCGTCAAGGTCTTTTTGGCACTGTTTATAGAGTATAACTTTGAACATGTTGGAGTGTAGAGGTGTTTTTAATTTATTTTAAAAACTACCTCAAAATTTAGATAAATTACGTTAATTATTAATTTTAAAACAGACCGTATTCAATATGACGTCAGCCACCAGACATGTTGGTGGACAAGATGCATACATTCCAGGACTACAATACATTAAGCTGTCAATCGATTCATGTTTAGCGATTGCACAGGGATCGTTGACAGGTGAATGTATTGTAGTACTGGAATGCGTCTATCTTGTCCACCAACATGGCTGGCTCTTGAATACGGTCTATAAATAAATTCTGAAAAAGTATGTAATATGTGATCGTAATAATAAAAATATATATTTGCTTAAAATCACAGGGTCGGCACTTTTTACATACAAATGTATACAAAAATACATCGAACGTGCGATACTTGTCCTATTTACCTCAAACAAAAAGCAAATGAAAGCTTGAAAGTTTACACTTTCCTATCATGATTATATTCTCAATTTAACTAGTAGACTCAATTTTTCCAATTTAAAACGTAGACCACCCTTAAATCCAGATGGCACGCAATATGGACGTCTTCAATTTTCGTTATACTCTAACAATTTCCATCTGGATATATTTAGTTATAATATCCGGAAATCACGAAAAAGGTACGAATTTAGTAATGAAATAATATGACGTTGACAACTTAAAAGCATGTCAGATATTTTGTTGGAGTTAACATACTTAAAAAGAAAATTATGGCAATATGCCTTCCGTTTAAGTTCTTTAACCTACCAAAATTAGCATTGTTTTGTTAGCACATGACCAACATTTTGAAAAATTTAAACACTGATAACAATAAAGTAATTTAAATATAAATATCTAGTGACAGAACATGTCTCCATCCCACAATTCAGGTTCCCCAAAAAAGTGGCAAGCAGATAAACTCCGATTTACTGAAGCTGTAAATTTTCATTTTCATGGAGGATATTAATTATCCTCTTTTGTTAATAAGTGTGCAACCCATGATGATCCTCCGCCACGCAAGCAAAGATAATAACGGATTATTACCAGGCAATTTGTTTTCATCCATTCCAAATGGATTTACACCGTTAACATGTGTCCGTTCTGCTTTCGGGTGAGTGATTGTCCAAACACATTGAATGTACTGCTGTATTCATTGCATACCACTAATTATTAACAACTGAGGAACAACAAAATGCACACGATATTAGATTTATTAAATGGCAAATAGGCATTAGGGGTAATAAAACACACTATGATTACGCCTACAGATGTATTCTTAACAATTATTAATCAGCACAAATCTTTGAATTATGTCTATTTTGTTATCTCTACTGTGCAGTTTCGGAATATAAATAGATCCGTAAAGGATATGAACTTATATTATGAAATTTATGTAAACTTAAAGTGGGACCATATGTTGAATATATTCCTAGTCAACGTCTTTTTACAAGAAAGGAAATTAAATAGGCTTAGTGACATGTGAAAGTTTTGCTCGGCAGTAAACGTTTGCTGGGCAAATTTTAACAGACCCAGTGTGTAATGAACAACAGACCGATTTTTGAAGTTATCATCTTATGAAGGTTGTAAAAAACATAACAGAGGTGGAAGAATTGCCATCATTTCATTGAAAGAAGCTAAGAGGATCACACCTGTCATTATTATTAATATCCGCTATTTTAACAAGTGGACTTGAAGCTAATAGTTCATAAACATCACGGCTTTCTAAAAATATGTTCAATTAACATGCTTTACCCCAAGAAGCACACCCCTTTAGAATAAGGTATTCGTCAGCTTAAATTATTATTAGTAGATATATGTAAGTAGTGGTTCAGAGAAACACGGTAGTATTTGGAGACTTTAGATTTTATTGCTATATTTTAGTCAATGCACACGATTGAGTTAGAATATATCTGATATCCGATAATCACTAACTGTAATTCCCATTGGAATGGATGAAAAAAACAATCTTTTAATATTCATTGATATCTCTGGTTCGCGTGGGCGGATTGTCATGTAATTTGCACAAAGATACCAAGGTATGGATTAAATATTCATCATAAACCTGGAATGCACGAGCTTCAGCAAGTTTTGGAGAGAAATCGGCGAGTTTATATGACTTGCACCACTTTATGAGGACACCCTGTATACTTACTAAATATTATTACGACCTAATGGTAATTTGTAGGCTTTGAAAAAGTCTGAAACGGGCGACGTATGGTTGCAACATGGGATTTCTCATTTGTTATCAAAACGGAAATGCCAAACACGAGTTTCTAATGGTCAGGACCATATCTACACTTGATTCTACACATTTGTACTAGTTTTTAAAACGATATAACAAAACAAAATACACATAAATATGGTAATTTAAGGTGTATCATTGAATGCGCCCCGTTTTTTTGTCCGCCCATCTGAAATTTGAAGACGCTATCAAGTTGAGAAAGCAGATATGAGTGGTAACGGTCAAAGAAATATATTCCTACACTTTCAGTTAAACCTTCATGGGGCTTGGGGTTTGCTTGATTTTTGAAATGACGTAATATTAATTTGCATTAAATACTCTATTATAAATGCTCAGAAAATTGGCCCATCGATGTTTAAATAAAGTGGCTAATGTTTATTGGAACCCATCGAAATCTAGGAAAATAAACACGAAAAGACCACGTGAACCGTTAATGCATAAGGCCGGAATATTGATGGTATATATCCAACGATGAGCGCACTTGTTGTATCCCACAATGCCTTTGTCTTGCGTGATCCTCATATAGTGAAGGGGAGAAAGGGGGAGAAATGGGGAGAAAAGGGGGGAAGATAAGGGGGAGAAGAAAGGGGGAGAAAGGGGAGAAAGGGGGAGAAAGGGGGAGAAAGGGGGCCCCCTGCGCATTCACAAGCGGTTAGAATGACGCAGGGCTGGGCGGGCGCCCATCCCCGCGCATTCAACCAGCGGTTCTGAAGACGCAGGCTGGGCGGGCCCGGCCACCCTGCGCATGCACACAGCGGTTCTGAATGACGCGGCTGGGCGGGCGGAAACAACGAAAGAAATTAATAAATTACAGAATGGAGAAGATATATGTGATTAAATATCGATAAGAAACAGTTGTCAAGAAAAAAAAAACATATGCTAGGACCTCCAGGACAACAAAAATCCTTGATTTTATAGTTTTGGGGGGCAGGCAGTCTATATAATAATGGATGGCCCTCTAATTACGGTTAGTTTGCTAAATAAGCCAATGAAAATATAAATCGTATTCGTGCGCATATGAATCGGTACAGGTGAAAGGTAGGATGGCGTTGAAAGGGGAGTATAAAGTGGCGTTTGAAAGGAGGAATATGTTATATGCATTTTTCTGATTAAACTTTAAAAAATATTTTCTCAATTTTATTTGAGAAAAGATTTTCCGCGAAAAAAATACTTTGTTTACTATAACGAGAAAGGGGACTATCCTATTTTGGTTTTGCTAGGGGCACTTGCTAAATTGCCACAATAAGGTGATTGGGAATTCCCAAGATGTAAATTAGAAACTGCGTCAACTGGTTTGAGCTTTGAGATAAAAAAATTGTAAGATCAGGGAAATTTCCCCACAAGTTATATATGGAAGTATGTGATTCAGGTGAAGTAATTTATTGTGAATTTCAATTGGTCAGCTAGTGCAAGGTTAGTTTCTGCATGATTTGTAGGTAATATCTATTTTAAGACTTGGGGAACTTTGATGAAATCTTGTGTATATCGAAGGAGAACTTAGCCAGAAGATTTGTCAAGCAGTTGTACTCAGCTTATACAGTATGGTTATAGCTAGTTTTATCTACAATAATGGTAGATTAGCTCCAAACAGTGCAGGATGTATTATATTTTCAATGCCATGTGAGCAGAGTTCTGTAATTATTCTACTGTCATAATAGGTAAGGAAGTTAGCAGCTAAATGCTAACTACGCATACATTTATGTTTATAAACAATATATATACATGTGGCAACACGTATCCACATCTACGTACCTATAAAACACTGCTACGCTATCAAAATGCATCGTATTATTATAGCTTATATAATAAAGTGGAGTTGATGTAACAAAATGCAACTTTAAAGAATATTATCATAGAAATATGCAATAAGGTGATTGCGATAATATGATACGAAAAAGTATACGACAAATTAAGACATCAGCTAAGCCACTATCAGACATTTTTTTCCCAATTCAAATGCCCACTGTCACCAAACTGTAAGTGAGAGGTCATATCGATACCTGATATTACTTTACTGGAAAAAAACAGACCTTAGGACATTTTAAAGCGGTTTATGAAGATTGCCATCACGACTGAAGATGGGTATAATAAAAGTCGGATGCCGACTTTTATTGGTAAACAAAGCATAAAAATCATTAATATCATGACAGATACGGTTTGTGTTATGCTTAGCCATTACAGGGTCTTTACGACAAACAATTTCCACCAAAACAGTGCCAAAAGTTGACTAATGATTAACAATAGGGGCGCGATTTGTTTACATCACGAAAACCGCGCAGTGGCTTAATACAAATTAAGACATATGCGACGGCATACCCACAGACCCATTGTATACCACACTGCTCACTCACACCTACAATGTGAGCATATATGAAAAAGGCACAAGATTAGGCCAAAGCACCTGATCTATTGGACCAAACAAACGGTACACGATTAATCTAAATAACACTGCAACACAAATGCTACAAGTATTGTAATAAAAGTATTCTTAGACAGATATTAAAGTGTTATTTGGGCGTATTACAAGTTTCGGATGTTGATATTAATATCGTTCCAAAGTAATGGGCCTGTGTTAATAGTATTTTCCTCCAAGGTCGGTAGTAAAAGTTGTGGGTCTATATAGATCTGCTGTGCAGACCTTGTCTATAAGAGTGAATAGATCTCTATGTAAAATAATTGAAAACAAGTTAGGACGCAAATTGTTATGAACTTGAAATAAAAAGAGCAACCTGAAGTGTGTGTATATCAAAAATTAAGTGGATTTAATTTGTTAAACAAAGGGGGTGGAGGTGCGTTGTAGTAAGCATCAGCACAAAAAAAAACAAAAAAAGGGGACGTATTATCTTTTGTTGCTTAATGTGGATGGAATGTAAACCAGATTTTTTATCAGCACAAATCCATACAAACAATACGGAAGTATGGTAAAACTAAACTGGAATACAGAGAAAATAGTATATCGGTAGATAGTGGCATGCTTGAGTCTGAAAAGAATGCCAGTATATTTGGAAACTAAATTGTGATGCAGGTGTTGTGAGTTTCCATGGTTAAAGTTCATCAAATTTACGCCTAAAATTGGGGCTGTGTTCTTGTGATAGACCCTAAGAATAGGTATATTGTCAATATGTATGACTATATTTTCAGGATACGAATTTCGAGTATTGTGTATATTTCTAAATAGCATGAATGTAGTTTTTTTGATGTTAAGAGATAATTTGTTTGCTTTCAACCAAATAGCGATTTCATTCAGTTCCTTATTTGCAGATTGTATGAGTTCATTAAAGTTTTTATGGGAAACAAGTAGATTTGTATCGTCGGCATAAATGATAAATTTAAAAACTTGAATAAATTATGTCATTTAGATACAGAATAAAAAGCAAAGGCCTAAAATTGAGCCCTGTGGAACACCACAGGTTGTGTGTAAATGAGTTGATTTATGTTTATTATAGGAAACATATTGTGATCTACTTGTAAGGTAATTCTTGAACCACTCGAATGCAGTCCCACGAATACCATATGTGGCAAGTTTTGAGAGCAGAATGTCATGATTATTGTGACTTTGCATGCTGTCATTTTGGAGTCTTCGCTGTGAGGACATATCATCGTTGAACTTCAACGCCTCTTTTGGACATTAAGTATCAGTAATATAAATTGTGTATAGTTTTACTATACATGTAATGTTGTTTTGGACATACCAAATTCTTGAACCAATTACAAATCATTAAAATCTGTTATATTATATAAAATTCAGATTACTTGTGTACAAGGCTCATTTATTAGTGTTTGAAAGGTATTTCTGACCTTAGACGCCTACAAGACGTCATAACAGAATTGGGGGCTCGTCCTTGGGAATTGAATTGAGATAAATTTGAGCCTTATTGTTCAAAATTTACACACCTAAAAAGTGTTATAATATTGTAAATATTGTGCACATTTTGGCATACAAAATTTTGTGTGTATTACATGTACTACCATTGTAGTTTGGTTCAAGTTAGTTAATTGTGTTGTAGAGTACAATCACAATGGAGTTTGATCCAGAAGTGTTCATAGGGCAAATAACTGGGGAGAAGTTTGATGAGCTGAGATAGCCTGAGTTAAAGTGCAACGAGAGATTTAGAGGCACCCCAAATTGTGTCATAATAGTCCACTTCATATAGACTAGAACCTCAATAGATTTTTATCGTATTGGGCTACAGAATGTTTAAAAGAGAGGAAAAAACGGATCTTATTGCTCATCTACAATATTAAAAAATAGGTGATTCATATTTGCTCCTATAGCGAAATTAGGAAATTCACAATTTGTGTTTCAAAGAAACAGTTTCTCAGCTTGCTTAATCCTTCAGGGGGTTATTTTTGATGGACAAGCCTTTACATCGGGGCAAAAAAATCGTATTTTCTATTTTTTAGGGACACCTGATATGTGAAATCTCTCGTTGCACCTTTTAATGAAAACTGCCAAGGCATTTAGACTTGAGGCAAAACATGCTATGAAGAAAGGAAAGTCATCAAAAATATTTTGATTGAAAAAATTTGTCCAGGAAAAATGTTTGGCGATAGTTCATTTTTGGATAGGATAGATATGTTCTGGACAGGCGTGTGATACTCTCAAGTTGAAAGAGCTTGAATTCAAAAAGAAATAGAACTGAAAAAAATTGGAAAATGGAACACAAAGAGAAAAGGAATGCAAATGCAAAATGAAATAAGACAAAAGGAGATGGAATTGCAAAGTGAAAAAGAAAAGGAATTGGAAAAAAGGAAAAAATGCAGAATGGGAATGAGATTGAGAACCAAAGAGCTTGAAAGCTAAGTTTAGATGTTAGAACAAAAAATTGAAAACAAACAGGCTAGCTCATCAGCTTCTTCCAAAGCCCTCTGGGTTGATGCGGCGAAAATATTCGCCTAGTTCAACATTTCAGGAACAAGAAGGAGACAAGTACTTCTTACACCTTGAAAAAATGCCTGAAATGGCCAAGGAATCTGGACCTTGTTGCTACTGTCAGTGTGCATTGGTTTAAAGCCCGGAAAAATAGTAATTCCGGCCATGTCATAGACGATGTAGTGATTAGACGAGGTTAAGCAGGAGTGCTCAAAGCATATGAATTGGTGCCAGGAGGCATATAGACCAAAAATTCACGTCTTGTCAGAAAAAGGATGACCAGGACCACGTTGAATTGCCGCCGTAAAGGACCAAATGTTTGATTAGCTGCTTCTCTCAAAAGAAGTGGGCAAAATGTGGTCAAATTAGGGTTGATGTGAGTTGAAGTATTCAAACAATGTATACATTCCAGATATCAAAAACACCATCTGGATATTGAAACACAAAATGTGACAGTTTGAGTGAAGCAGCCGTAAGGGCCGACGACTATGCTTTGATCACAATAAGTAATACTAGTAGGCCTAGAATTTACTAGGTACAACAGTCCAACCAATAAGTCGGGTTCAAACAAATCATCTAATGGATAGCACTCAGGAGGGGAAATTCCAGTCGGTTCCCATTTGAAAAGGGAGTAAAGAAAGTAATGGTGCTAAAAAGCATGGGATGGGACCCAATCACAGTTCACATGCAATCACGTTAAGAAGCCAGGACGAAGGGTTCACGGTTGTTGGAGATTACATGGCGATCCCACCAACAAGGAGGGAGAAAAAGGAGTCAAAACAATATGGTTGTGCTAGTACTTTGAGGTCAAAACGTTCAGTCTTTGTTCAAAAACAATAAATTGCCACAAAAGGGAATTGACACAGAAAAGTAGGATGACTTTAAGCCTTTGTTTGGAGGGATGTGTAGCTTTTCAGGTGATAGTTTAGATCAAAACTCATTAGAAATCATGCGGACACGTGCTGCGCACAGGTCTCTATGATAAATTGGACGATGCACTTCCATTTGTTTATGGAGTTCCACAGGAACTAGTGCATGATTCAGGGGATAGGTATGGGATTGTATTAGTGTCCCGCTACACAAAATGAATTTGAAATCAGACTGGTTTTGGAACTGTTACAATTGGGGTTAGACAAGAACTTCCCAGTAAAAGGGGGTATTGCAGGGGTATTCCATGTTGTAGGGATGATTTGGCAGGGGGGAGGTGCTCCCAGATCCCATAGTTTCCCAGGTGCCATGTACAGTGGATACATTTGATGAGGAATAGAGAAATTTTCCCAGCATGTGCAGTAACTAGGTCAATGACCAGAAAGCCTAACAGGAAAAACAGTGATAGGGGATGAGGTCATACTCATTCACATAGAAAGAGCGACGAGGATGACTTGGTCCCAAATTATGATAAGGATACTTTTCTCTCAAGATTTACAGGAATTTTGGAGGTCATCTCCCTTTCAACCCGCCCCCCCCCCCCCGCCCACCCCCCCTCCCCCCGCCCCCCCCCCCCCCCCCCCCCTCCCCCCTGGGGAGACTAAATCCTGTTAGTGAAAACCAGCCTGGGCACAAACAAAGTGACAAGTGTTTAAACAATGATGAAAATCCAGCCACTGAGCATGACAGAGTTAGGGACTGTAAAGAGGGAATCCTTTTAGCCATGACAATCTGGTAATGAGCAGCAAGGACCCACGCACTTAGGAAATTAGGTTACAAAGTCTGTATGTGTCCTACAAGCAAAATGCGTGTCCTCATGAGAAAATGGCGACCACCCGTTGCACTTGTAGATGAAGAATGGAGGTTGTGCATTAAATGTGAGGTGCCAAAGGGTAGACATAAGTGTGCCCTGGGGTTTTTTGACCCGGAAAAAAAATTATTGAGCTGATTTGGACCGAAAGGCAGAATGCATCATTACAAAACATATCCAAAATCCCCATAAATCCCCCTTGGAGGGAAAAAAATTATCCAAGATGGGCGGCCATATTATCTATATCTCCGCTTTTAAGTAGATGTGATGTGTAGTGTTTGTGAATTATATTTGGGTCTGTCAAAGAATCCAATCATGTACAAAATCTAAATCACTGATGGCTTGTTCACGCAAAATCCAAAATGGCCGCCATTTTATATAAGTAGCTATTCTCATTTTGTGAATATGTTTTGAGGGTTCAAAGAATCAGTTTTTGTTTAAATTAAATCATGAGTTTCCTTAAGTCAAAAATCCCAAGAATGCCGCCACCAAAATGGCTGCCAATTTTGCGGTCTTTACATATAATATCTTCTCACTGGACATATACTTTCCTTTGCTGTATCCTGGCGATGTGAAGGCTCGGTCCAACTGTCGCATATATAGGAGGGTTGTTTAAAGGCAATAATCCCGTAAAGGGATTGTTTAATTACCAAATAGTAGTAATTTTAGTCCATCTTTAGTCTATTCGAAAGAGAATGGACTTGTGTGTGTATGTTTTGTGAAATTAATCAGAATGCAATTTCCCTAAACTGCACAATGAGAACCGCGTCGCCGCTCGACATAATACTCATTCGAAAGATATGGTTTAAAAAGGTTTAGTATAATTGCAGTTTGCGTATACTTTTCACATAACCCTGATTAATTTATAGGCCTACACAAGTACGTCTTGCCAGACCGGGCATAGAAATAGGCCATATAGTATTTCTATTTTTGCAACCAAGTACCAGAAATGGAAACTGGAGTGTGAACAGAAAGAAATATATAAAAGAGAATCCCAGAAAATGCGGGAGAAATAAATTGGGGGTGAAAACACCTCAGAGGACTTCCTATTACATAATTCAGGATCGGTTTTTTGTACCCGTCACTTTTACAAATTTCTTTATTTTATCTATTATTTATTCACTTATTATATTATTTTTCCCAATTTTATAAATTATTCAGTGTCCTTGGTATTATTCGATTATATATATTTATTTAGATATAATGTATTGTTTTTTATCCTCTTTCCTTGTCTTAAGTTTGAGATTAAAGCAAATTATATGGAAGTGCGGCCATTTTAATTTCAGCATCAAGGAAAACATGAATAATTAGATTTAGACTATAAATCATCAAAACATTCTACTTGAGAAGCCAGGCTATAGCTAAGTAGCAATGTCAAGCGTATTTGTGGCGGCCCATCTTGGAAAAAATTTTCCCCTTAGGGGATTATGGGGATTGTGGATATGTGTGTATATATGTTTCTGACAGTTGGTGAAAAGAATAAGCCCATAACAATTTTTCCGCGTAGTATGTGTATTTCTTCTCCAGGGACTATACGAATAGGGAAGTGGAAAAGTGATAGGCATAGCCCCATGATAGTCCATGGCAGGACACTTGGTGTGAGAAAGGAAAAACACATGACAGAAGAGGAGTCATTTTGGGTGCCCTACACTCAGAAAAGATGGTTCTGAGTTTGTAGACTTGTCACAAATATCAAATGGTGGGGCAAGCCCAATAGAAAATTCCTACTGCGTCCCTTGCAAACCAATACCAGCATTTGATGAGCCATTAGTAGGGTGTAATAGATTGCGTAGGACCACTCAAAGATCAGCGTAAGGAAATCAGTAGTACTGACCATCGAGTGTGCTTCCACAAGATCCCTGAGCTATACCCTTGAGGAATATTAGGCACAGAATATAGTGTGATAAGCTCTAACAAAAGTTTTTCACCCTAAGTAGGCCCTTCCAAAATCAATTCAGTTGATCAAGGATCAAATTTCATGTCAGGTTTGTTCCAACAAGTTATGGACCAGTTGGGAATTCCCAGTACAGTTCTCAGCATACCACCCAGAATACCAAGGGGCCTGAAAGGGTACCCACCAAACATTGAAAACATGATCAAAACCTTACTGAAAGAAAAGTGGTTGTGTGAAAAGTCCTGATGTGAATTTGTTGGACTATGTGTCTCAATTCAGGAACAGGCTCCAAAAAGCCACAGAAATTGCCAAGCAAAATCTCAGACAGAGCCAGGCAAAAATGAAAACATGGTATGACAAAGAAGCCAGGAACAGTATTCAAACCGGGTGACAAAGTTTGGCACTGTTTCTTGTACAAGGGCCATTCTTTGAAGCCCGTATTCTGGACCATATGAGACTGAGAACAAGGGGGGAGACCCTGACTATGTGATCAAAACACCAGGAGACGTAAAAGTCGACAAATTATGTCCAATAATGCTCAAAGAGTATAAGAGAGAGTGGAATGTTATTTAAGCCTGTGTGTGTAGTATCCAGTGTTAATATGACATCACAGACCGTCAGCACCTGAACAAGACTGCACTGTAAACAACGAAAATGATTATGGTGTCAAAGTGCAAAATTCTGAGACATACTTACCACTTTAGACAAGAAACTAGGTCAACTCCTGCAAGGTCAACAAGGTGAATGGAAGAGTTAATCATGTGAGTGGGGAAACATATTCCTGATGTTACCCAGTGTGAAACACATGTCATAACCATGATATTGATGTAGGTGACTCCGATCCGATAAAGCAAACATCCTTATAGGGTGAATCCCATCAAGTTGCAACATACAGAATGAGGTGTACAACATGTAATTAGACAATGCGAAATGTAGAGCAAAGCAGATAGTGAATGGAGGTTCACCACGCCTATTCTGGTCCAAAAAAAACCCCCGATGGTCATTTCGATTTGTTACAGATTTTCGAAAAGTCAACTTGTGTTCCAAAACCGACTCATCCGATCCACCACGGATTGATGATTACATAGATAGAGTTTGGAAATGCCAAATTTGTAGCAAATTGATGTTGAAGGGTTGGTATTGGCAAGTTCCCCTCACAAACCGTGCCAAAGAAATTTCAGGCCTTTTGTACGCCCGATGGCCCTTACCAATACAAAAGAATGCATTTGGTCTCAAAATTCATGCGCAACATTCAGAATTAGTGAACAGTGTAGTTGCAGACATAGAAAAATTGTGAAGCCATGTGGATGATCTCCTTGTGTGTACAGTGAAACATGGGAGAAACATGATGACAGCTCCATCAATGTTTGAGAAATTATCTCAAGCAGGGTTGACTGGAATTTGGTGAAAATGTGAATTTTTGCCATGCAAATGTCACATACTTAGGGCATGTTGTAGGACAAGGGCCAATTAGGCCAATTCATTGCAAAGTTAAAGCAATATTGAGAAATTCCCACACACAAAGCAAAAAGTCTCATGAGATTCTTGGTCGGGTATACAGAAAATACGGTCCAACTTCTCAAGAAATTGCGTGTCGCTGACCACACCTCTTGAAGAAAAACACAAAAGTGGTGGTCAGGCAATGCCAAAAAGCATTTGAGAAAATCAATCTATTTTGATGAATGGGCCAGTTTTGATTGGGGCCAGACTTTCAGAAACAATTCAAGTGGAAGTTGATGCCAGTGATGGGGTGTGGTGGATCTCAGCAAGCAAGATGAAAATGTTGTGATTCATCCTATAATTATTACTCAACGAGTTTGACAAACATCAGAAAAAGACTCAAAAGTGAGAAAGAATGTTTGCATTGCTATTGTCATTGCAAAATTTTGAAAGTGTACTGAGTACAACAGTGCACCCAGTTCTAGTTACACGGATCACATCCGTTGACTTTCACCCACAAGATGAAAAACAGTAATCAAAGACTTGTCAGGTGGATGGTTAACTCTACCAAGAATACAATCTGGGACATAAGACATATTCAAAGGGAAAGAAAATGTCTTGGCAGATGCGTTGTCCAGAGAGCTGCCTAAATTGTTCATAAATTTAGTATTACAATTAGTTAATATTGAGCTGAAGGCAGCAAGCGAAGAAATTATAATAAAAATGTAAAAATTGCAGTGTAAACTGTTATGTAATAATTAACCACAAAATGTTAAAAGTAAAGCCAGATTTGGAAAATTTCATTCATTGGAAATTTTTTTTTTAAAGGGGGAAGATGTTATAGCCTCCATGTTGAAATTAAAACTTTTAAAAATATTATTTCTCAATTTTATTGAGAAAGAGTTCTCACGGGGGAAAAGTAGTTACTTTGTTTATATAAAGAGGAAAGAGAAGGGAAATATCCCTATTTTGTTTTTGCTAGTGCACTGCTAGAAATTGCACAATAGGGAGTTGGGAAATCCCCAAGATGTAAACTAGAAGAAACTGAGTCAACTGGTTATGCTTTGAGATCAAACATTGTAAGATCGGGAAGTTCCCACAAAGTTTAATAGGAAAGTGAGTGTGTTCAGGTTGAAGTAATTATGTGGGATTTCAATGGTCAGCTAGTGCACGGTTTGTTTATGCATGATTATGTGGGTACGATGTATTTTAACTGGGAACTTATGAAATTGTGTATATATGAAGGGAGAACTTGGGCCAGAAGATTTGTCAGCAGTTGTAGTCAGCTATACAGTATGGTTATAGCTAGTTTTATCTACAATAATGGTAGATTTATGCTCCACACAGTGCCAGGATTTATTATATTTTCAATTCCATGTGAGCAGAGTTCTGTAATTATTCTACTGTCGTCTTTGAAGCCGAAAGTGCTGGGAATCAAAATAGGATTTCAAATTGTGGACAGATAGAAATCGTGGTGATTATCTTGGACTGATATACTGTGGAATATTAGTGTCGTCGAGGGAATTATTTAACATTGTCGTCTTGAACTGCTGGACAAAAGTTATCTTCAGGACTGAGAAAATTCCAATGGAATATTACCTGAGGATTTATAATTATGACTTTGCATGCTGTCATTTGGAGTCTTCGCTGTGAGGATATATCATCGTTGAACTGCAACGCCTCTTTTGGACATTAAGTATCAGTAATATAAATTGTGTATAATTTTACTATACATGTAATGTTGTTTTGGACATACCAAATTCTTGAACCAATTACAAATCATTAAAATCTGTTATATTATATAAAATTCAGATCACTTGTGCACAAGGCTCATTTATTAGTGTTTGAAAGGTAATTCTGACCTTAGACGCCTACAAGACGTCATAACACATAAAACAAGCGAATTCATACAAACAATTTAGGGAAATGAGAACCAAGATGACGGATGTGACTAAAAAGGCAAAAGTAGAAAAATAGGAGAAACATAACAACAGCAACTAACTACATAGGTCTAACATAAAGGCACGTATTCCAGAAACTTGTTTAGCTAAACGCAATTTTAGCTTAAAATCGCCGTAATTTAAAATTGCGTTTAAGCAAAACGCGTTTAAGTATTTTTAACCATTTGCTTACTTAAACGGAAACTTTAAACACAAGTAACATCGTTGTTATTTAAAGACACTAACTTGAGTGTATAAAAGGTCCTATTGTGTTTTAATGTGTATCACGGCTTTTCGTAGCGTTTAAGGTGCTACACGAACTAGTGTCCGTTCCCCAACACACACTTATACTAAGTACTGCGTAACTTCACTACTAAGTTCATACTGCGTTCCCGAAACTCGTACGGAACTACGTAACAACTAAAATTCACGACTGAGGTCTACGTCGATACTAGTTGTGACTTGGTACACAACAAATGCATTGCACGCGTTCCCCAAACTGCAGTTGTGAACTAAATAATGTTACGCACAAAACTACCTCTACTCGGGAGTTGATTTAACACACACTTAAGCTATTAAAAGCTGACTCGGAGATTTGGAAATATAATTGTTTGCGTGTATTAATAAAAAAATAGTCAACTATAACCAAAGACATTGACTGAAAATACTTAATTCATATGTTTGAGATGAATCGGATTTCTCGTTTTGATGCAGTATACATTTATGTGGGGTATAACAGTGTCAAAGGATGATACTCTAGGCCTATGTATAACAAAAATTGCGGACTTCGATTTGAGCTTAGCTATCACAGTGATTAATATATGGACAAGCATTATGTTCATGCAAAAAACACGATTTGTTTGAAAATTCATGGTACCCTCCTCGGGAAATCTCTGAGTCACTCTTTACATATGTGTATAGCTTAATGTAATCATGGCAGTGACGGTGGTCGTGATCTAGGAGGAAGAAATGGGTCCCTAAAGACAAATTCTGAATCATATAAACCCACCGGATCCCTTTCTAAAATGAAAGGGGTTAGAATACTACAGGCTTACGCCACAATTGACATACTATATGAATTATGTGACATATTGGAATACCATCTTAAAGGTACTGAAAGAGTACAGTGGATTCCTAGGATGGTTATTTCTGAAAACTCTGGGGAAAGTAAAATAATAATAATAATAATAATTAAAAAAGTGACTACACTGCAAAAACACTTGTCCGGCCTTCAATAGGGAACCGCATCAACTGGTGTTAAACGAACACTAGGTTTTGTGTTAAATACATCGTTATGACACTGTTGGGTGTTATTTTGACACTGTATGCTGGTGTTATTTGTTGGTGTCAAATTCCTATTTGACACCATTGGGTGTTGATTTGCTTCTGAAGAACACCACTGGTGTTGATTTGATTCTACTGGTGTAAATCTAACACTGGCCCGGCTTCGATAGAGGACCACACCTGCTGGTGTTAATGTAACATCATGATTTGTGTTAAAGATAGTTGGTGTAATATCCTACAGTAAGAGTTGTTATTGTTGCTTTTGTTGTTTTTCATCTCAAATAATATATCACTTTGATCTATGTACACACACTGGCCAAAAGTATTGCAGAAAACAAATTTGTAATCAGAAATTTATTTATACCAGAAGTACACATTACGCAATTAATTTCACGGTTGTGATTTTCAAACAGATGATATTCCCCAGAATCAAATGGTGCCAAAAAATTTGATTTGATGGTTAGCAGGGGACTGTAGTGAAAGAGCGTGCGCTTCGGGATAAAATTGTGAATGTTTGTGTGTACATGGTTCAAAAGTTAAAAGTTGCTTTGATTCAGGTAATATGTGGTACAAATTGTTTCCCTAGCTTTAAGGATTGAAATGAGGAATAGTTTGTCTTATTTCTGTTATGATTAGTTTTCACATTATCGGACAAAATAGGTCACAGGTCAATAGAATACAATAGCTGTTGACTTTAAATACTTCGCCATTTTAGTTAATAATCAAACACGTAAGATAGTCAGAACTATTCATATATTTCGTTCTATAAGCTGAACCAACAATTTGAACCACGTTACCCCTGTACAAACCCAAATTGCCTCTTTTCACCATTTTTGAAGTTTTTACCCCATAATTCCAAAACTATAAGCCATAGGTAGTATAAAGTATACCTTTTTGGAATTTTTGTAATCAGACAAACGTCATGTTGCTTTTCAACACAATCGAAACATTTTGAAACTTTTAACCCTGTGTAACCTTGAAATCCAAGCTGGGGGACATGAAAGGGGTGTGGCAAGTGCTTCCATCATTTGTTTGATTACCAATGCATAAAGTACTTGTGTACCAAAAAATCACAATTTTATCCAGATTTGCACACTCACATGAGACCTGTGGACTACAGTCCCCCAATAGGGCATGTTCCCTACATTATGGCGGGTTAAAAGGCTGGCTAACGATAACTTGCCGATTGCACTCCAAAAGGAATACAGGCACAGGAACGCTAAAAATGGCTCCAAAAGAGTCGCTAAATGAATTGCATGGGTTTATCAGGGTCCACTCTAAATGTTTAGGGCGACAAATCGGAGTGTCTGTATGGCCAGAAATGAGATAACACCAACAGAAGATGGGAGCACGTCCATCACTGTTGGACTCAGGAAATTTAATGTAATGGCAAGAAAAAAAGTCACATGATAACTTGAAAATAACTTTTTAATCGCACCGTTGACCTTAATCACCTTATACTGTTTGTCATGAAATGTGAATGCGTATTCAGATATGATTGCGCAAACCACGTGATTTATCATTCAAATTGCATTTCGGATGTCTCCGAATTTCCCGAAGATTTTGAAGACCACTGCCTGCCATTGACGTTATCCTCATTTTCTCGTCCATACAACCACTCCCGATTTTCTTCCATAAACGTCTAAACAGTTCAAATTAATAAGTCCCCCCCCCCCCCCTGACAAAGGACACTTTTATGGAAAAGTTAGGCGCCTTAACTGTTTCAAAAATGTGAAATGGTTCACTGCAATGTTACACATTTGATGTCAAAAAAAATCACACAATTTTAATCTTTCTCCAAGCTTCTCCCTGAAGACGTATTGATTAAATTTGATGACAATTAAAAGTGGCAACTTTCGTGTCATAGGGATTACCATCGGTAAATCTCGGACGTAGAAGTACCAACATGGCCAGAATTACGTCAGGCTGACGGTATAAAGTTCACATGTCCGCATAACTGTCATTTCCATAGTACAACACAGTGTAAGAATAATGGAAATGTGTTTTCCCCCAAAAAAGTTTGGAATAGCCGTTTTCCCCCTGTTTTGGGCTCTTTTATGGGATATGACTAGTTTTTAATCTCTCTGCGAGTTTTAGTGCTACATTTTTTGAGTCGGAAATATTGCGAAATGTCATTTTCCACCCTATAGCAGTTATTTTTAACTTCCCTCACTAGGACGTCATATTGACGTCATTAATGGGGAATGTTGGCACGTAATTTGATACCAATTGAAAGGAAGAAACTCTAAGCGTATCAATGTGGTACCAATTATGAATCGGATGTTCATTAATAGGGGAAAAAGAATCTTGAAAAAAATCTTTAAAACCTTGATGATTTTCTCGACTGTTCAGCCCTATGCAAGAAAGTGTCATTTTTTTAATTTGTCAATCAAATTTATAATGACGGTTCGTTTCAGGGAGAAGGTCAACTACTGTGCGAAACTTTTTTGCCCATTAACATGTTAAACATTTCCGTGTACATTTTCACATTTTTTGTAACTATTGAAGGAGCCTAACCTTGTCTAGAAAAATCACATTTGTCAGGGGGACTTACTTTTTTTTTGAACTGTTTAATTAAACTTACACGAACCTGTAAAATAATTCTTTAGCGGCTATTTGATGCCATTCTTCCGTTTCCTTTGTCTGTATTCCTTCCTTCTGGAATGCAATCGGTAAGTTATCGGTCACAGTTCCTTAATCTGCCATATTTAGGGAATTGGAAAAAGACTATAAAGTCAAACGTTTTTCCATATTTAGGGAATTGGAAAAAGACTATAAAGTCAAACGTTTTCGCCCTCCTGGATTCTGGATGAATAACATCTGTTTGAAAAACACAACTTTGGCATTCAATACGTAACGTGTAGTTCCATGGTACAATATGAAATCAATTTGTGATTATGATTTTTTTCTGCATGTTGCAATACTTTTGGCCAGTGTGTGTACAAATAAGCCCACCAAAGTGCTGTCTTTAAGCCATTTTAGATATTGTTTTGACACCATAGACAGTGTTAATCAGCTTTAAATAACACTGTTAAATAACACCATGGAGCTTAACACCAGTTTAGTGTTGAATATTTAACACCGGAGTTTTTGCAGTGTTAATACAGACTGTCCCCAAGGTTATTGTATAAAATTAACAGAAACTAGTATAAACATTAAACAGCCTATTTGTCATGTTTATAGCACAATGCAAATTAAAATTAGCATACTGATTCAAGCTTGATAAATAGATAATTGATTTCTTTACAAACTATACTTAACCCTCGTCTACCTGAGCCATTTTTTGTAACAAAACTCCCGAAAGGGGGGGGGGGGGGGGTTAGGTGGTTACCACCCCCGCCTGTGATTTTCGTTACTGAACACCCGATTCCTGTAAATGTTTCTTCTTTCCATTGGTACCAAAATAGGTACTAACATCCCCATTATGACGTCACCATGACGTCATATGTTGAGGAAATTACGAAAATACTGAATATAGGGTGGAAATTGTATATTTCGCAATTTTAGCGACTCAAACACCTTATTATAGTTCTAAAATGCTGTCATTATATAAAACTAGTCATTTCCCATCAAGTAGAGTAAAAAAACCGCATGAAAATCTGATTTTCCTAAACTTTTTGGCGAAAAATTGAATTTTTCACTGTGTGTGTCTATGGAAATGGCAGTTTTGCTGACATGCGAACTTTATGACGTCATTCTGACGTAATGCTAGGCATGTTGGTAACTCCATTTTGGTATCAATGGAAAGAGGAGGACCATAGCTACCTATTGGTACCAAAATCAAGTGTCTGTAATGTTCCTGTGTTGTGTTAGGCATGTTGGTACTTCTCTTCCGAAGGGGGGTGGTTACCACCCCCTATCCATCACTTTGGGGTCACCCTATATCTTACCTATACCCCGGTGGATGTTTGTTTTTGGATTAAAAGGAGCGGAACATGTCAATTGACAATTACATTAAATAATTTGACACCAAAAAAGGGGTTTTAGCAAGCCTGAAGGGGGGTGGTAACCACCCCCCCCCCCTTCGGTAGACGAGGGTTAAATAAAAGTATTGTTTGCAGTTAAAATATCTTATTCTTGGTGCTTATATATGTATCAGGAGTTATATCTGCAGTAACATGGACCTATAGTAAAGTATGGTAAATATAGTAAGGTACAGAATACCCTTGTAGTTGGGCATGTAAGGGGGGTTCCCGTGCACCCCCACAGTACTTAACCAATCCAACTTTTTTGAATGCCTTTTGGTGTCCTTAAACACATTTCAGATGTTAACAGTGAAAAAAAGTAAGTGCTCTTGAGATATCCAAGATGGCCGCCAATATGGCCGCCAAAAATGGTAAAATTTAAAAAACGTCATATATCGGCCTAAAAATTGGATAAAAGCATAAATGAAATCATTAAATATATGCTTTTTAGCTTTGCCAATTCATTTGTGGCAATTTCAGTGTACTACTATACATCAAATTCAATATGGCGTCCAATATGGCGCCCGAAATTGAAAAATTTATGAAAAGTTCATATATTGTCCCAATATAACAAAGAAACTACAAAATAGTGTGTTAGGATAATCAAAAACCCATGCTGTGCATACTAGAAATGTTACCTTTATTCAAATCCAAGATGGCGGCCAAAAATCATCCAAAATGGCCGACAAAAATGGGAAAATTGTAAAGAAAGTCATAGTTTTGCCAGAAATAATGATTAATATGGTAAAGAAACCACAAGATACTGATCAAGGGCCATTGTGAAGTTATGGCAAACATATTTGTAATATCATCTTGCTTCAAGTGCAATATGGCCGCCAATATGGCTGCCTTTAAAGCTCTTTTAAATCTATGAATTGCCGTATCTGTACTATATTTAGTCATACTAGATTAAAGTTAGATTAAATGACTTTGACCATTAAATCCTCATATCTGGCATTTCTGTTATGGTAACACGCATAAAATATAAGATGGCGTACAATGTGACCCTCTTTCAAAGAGCTTTTTACTCCTACAAAATTGGCATATCTGTCATGTATCAAGTTAGATCATTCCAAAATGATGTGGTCAAGTTGTCCATCAAAGTAAAGAGATGTCTTTCAACATTTAGGCATTTATATCTGACATTTTGGATTTGTTTATAAAACTTACATCGAATTCAAGATTATGGCCAATAGCTGCATTCAAACCTTCAAATCTACAAATTGGCATATATTGGTTTTAAAAAAAAATCCTATTTTGAGTTATATCATCCAAAATGATGATTAAAAGTTAGATTAAAGTTGAGATATGTACTTGAACATACTCATTTTCAGGTTTTGTTAACAATGTTAAAATTCACCAATTCAAATGCACTATGCCCGCTTCTCAATGATCTTAACCTACAAACTGTCCTAAAATGGTAACATATTTAGTTTTATAAATATCATCCCAAAATTAAGATATTAAGTGGTTAAGTTGAAGAATTATACATATGATTCTGATCATTAGAAACTCATACATATCCGACATTTTGATTTAATAACATGCAAAAAATGAAGGGCAGCCAATATGGCTGCGGTCCAAGAACTTAATCTGCAAATATCATAATACAAAACTATATCTTTGTATATATATTTATCATAGCATTCCAAAAATTATGATTGAAAGTGTATAACAGTACGCCTTTGAGACCTTACAAACTTAAATGTGTCCTTTTTGTGTTTTTTGTTGCAAAGCTGAAATTCAAAGATGACAGCCATATGGCTGCCTTCAACATTAATTGAAACCTATCAATTGATATACATTTATATAATACAAATATATGGCATCATTATAAAAGTCGAAAAAAATGTATGGCATAATCCTCCCACTAAAAGAAAACTCGTAGCTAAAATTCTAGATAGCAGAAAATATGGCTGCTTCAAAAGTTTTAAACTGTAAATTACATATATCTGCAATATATTTAATTAGATCATTCCAGACATAATCAACATTGCAATCAAAGAACAAACTAATTATGAAATATTCTTTTATTTAATTTAAATTGCTTTAAATTAAAATACCAAATGGCAGCTGATATATTACGACAATGATATAATTTTTTAGTCAACGACATAATTTCCATACTTTAATTTAAACTGTTTAAAACGGTCATTTGGAATGATTACACCTAAGTACAAAGTTGGTACAGTTTTGTATGCAACGCTATTTGGACGCCATGTTGGAATGTTATGCAATGTTTAACAAAACCAGATATAAATTCCTTATGTTCAAAGAAATCTTTCTTTACTTTTGATGACACTTCATCATTATAGAATGGTATACAGTGTATAATAACGTATATGCCATGTGTAGGATTAGCTCTTTGAAGAGGTCGCATTGGCTTGCCATCTTAATTTTATGCATGTAGCAAACAAATGCCAGATTGATATATAAAAGAAGTATATAATGTCAAAACCATATACTCTAGCTTTACCCTACCTCCTTTTATTCAAAATTTGACATTGCATGACTAAATATATTACAAATCTATTGCATTCATAGATTTAAAAGAGCTTTAAGGGGCTATCTTGACGGCCTCTTGGATTTAAAGCAAATACATTACCAATATGCTTGCCATAACTTCAACAATGGCCCGACCAGTTTGCTTGTGGGTTCTTTCCCATATTATCAATTTGTCTGGCAAACTATTATTTTATTTACAATTTTCCGTTTTCCCATCTGTCGGCCATTTTTGACGATTTTTTGCCCGCCATCTTGGATCCGAATTAAGATCAACATGCCATAGGCAGAGCATGCGTTTTGGTTGCTCCTAATACAAACATTTTTTTCAATTTTGGCTGCCAATAATTGGACACATCTTGAATTTGATGCATATAGTAGTACACTAAATTGCCTAAAAAAGCTAAACACATATATTTAATGATTTCATTTATTTAAAAAAAATGTACAATTGACGGTGAAGGTGCTACTTTGACATTTTTTTTTTTTTTAAATTTGACAATTTTGGGGGCCATATTGGCGGCCATCTTGGATTCTTACGAGCAGCCCACTTTTTTTCACTGTTAATCACATCTGAAATTGTCAAGACCCCAAGGCATTAAGTACTGGAGGGGTGCACGGAAACCCCCTTACATGCCCAACTATATGAAGAAAAAATAAACGATTTAATCTTCGCTCCTTTAAAATTATGTTAACTTCGTTATCGTTTCGAGCAATATCCCCATACAGACTGCCTAACATTTAGGAATTGGAATACAAAAACTAACAGCGCGGTTGACCCTTACATTTTGGCAAGATTTGTTATTGTCAGCTTTTGCCTTTGGTGGTGGATTGGACCAGTGTTATTGACGGCCGGTGTTTTTATATGATAAGCCTGGTCGTCCAAGTAATAATGCCTCTCTTTTTTAGTGTCACTAACCTTTTAATACATTTCCTATTACGCGAAAAGGACAATACGAAGCACTATCTCGCCCACGCTCTACCATTACAACACCCCACAAATACTCCAATGGTTTAATCGATATGTTTAGAGTAAAATAGTTTTAGAATTTTCTTAAACACTTGATTTCGTATCACGAGCTGAGAACCATCTACAGCAGTGTTTGGGGAACAGACGTAAGTCGCACCTAATATAAATCTTACCCTTTACTGAGCATGAGTTTGCGATACAACTTCAGCATTAACTTGGGGAACGACCCCTGGGTGATAATGATTGCACCATTGGCTGTTGGTCAACTGTCATGCATGAGCCGTGCAACTTGAACGAAAAACACCATTAAACACTTCTTCACTACCCGTACTAGTTTAAATTTTCGCGCACTTAGCGAAGTTAAAATTACGTTTAACTTTAAACTCCATTATGGAAATGCGTTTAATTAAGCGATACGTTTATCACTAAACGTTCGCTTAACTTACAATCGCGCTAAACATCTTTTTAGAATACGGGCCAAGAAGAGTTGAAGAGAATGAAAATGATGATCAAATTTGTGCAACACAATTTTGCTCCAGAATGAAAAGTAGCTGGGCGGTATGGCAAGCGGTATTTATAGGGCGAAGGATAAGAAGAGGGAATGAGTGAGGTGTGTGGTGTGAGTGAGAGTGAGAGAGAGAGGGGAGGGGACGAGGAGAAGGGCGAGGGTGGGAAATGAGAGAAGTGAGAAGATAAGTGAGAAAGATAATTAAGATAACTTGTATGCTGCTTGAGGCTAATTTAGATTGTTTTTTGTTTGGGATAGATGTGAGTGTTGCGATAGTTGCCAAGCCACAACTAGTCAAAAATTGCAAAAAGAAGAAGAAAAAATCATAATCACAAAATGATTTCAATTTAAATTTAAACTGATTTCAAATTACATATGACGCATTGAATTCCCAAGTTGTGTTTTTTCACTAACAATTTAATTAATTCCCCAAAATTCGAGTGTGAGAAACTTTGATTTGTTGCCATGTTCTCCTAAAATATGTCGGTTAAAAGAACTGGCAATAGATAACTTGCCGATTGCACCCCAGAAGGAATACATACACAGGAACGCCCAATGACTCCAAATAGCCGCTAATTGATTGTGAACGGTGCTTTTAGGGTTATTAGAAATGTTACGGCGAGAAAAGTGAGTGCTTGTGTGGACCAGAAAATGAGATAACGTCAATAGAAGACGTGTTCTTAAACCCAATTAGGAACCTTTTGAGACATCCGCAATGCAATTTGACGTGGTTTGCTCAATCAATGTCTGAATACTTAATTCACGGTATGATTAAAAAGTTCACATTTCCAAGTTTATCACGTGAAACCACTTTCTTTCATTAAATTTCCTGAGTCCAACAGTGATGACTTGCTCTCATCTTTCATTGACCATATCTTATTTCCGGTCCACAAAGCACACACTTTTCCTCGCGTAAACATTAAGAGTAACCTCTACCAAACCCCTTACAATTGAATTAAGCGGCTATTTTGGTCATTTGTGGCGTTCTGTGTCTGTATTTCTTCTTGGGTGCAATCGACAAGCTTTCAGCCTTTTAATCCGCCATATTTATGGAACATGGCGAGCAATCAAAATGTTCTCCACTCTATTCTGGGGAAATGACTCTGTTTGAAAAAACACACTTTGGCATTCATTGCTTCATACGTGTGTTTACGAACCGCTGGTACATTGAAATCATTTTGTGATTAATGAAATCTTTTTTCTTTCATGTTTGCAATACTTTTTGTCTAGTGTGTGTATATTGACAGACCATACATATTTGGCGTAATCATCCATTTGATCATTATTGCCTTTTTAGATCCAATCTTTTAAGCTCGCATGGATCCATATAATCAGAATAATGGCCAGTATCGGATTTTTGGATGTCTGAGATAGTCGTATGTTGACAGAAAGAAGGAAGAAACTACTAGGTTTGTATTCCAGATTGTATTCGTGTAGAGTTAAACCCAAAAGGTTTAAATTCTTGTCAGGTGGAGTTTATCATTTATCATCCACAAAATTAATTGAAATACCATTCATAGGATAAGTATGGGGTACATTGTTCCCCAATATGCATCAAAGTGCAGTTTGTCTGGATCTGAACTTCCAATCTCGCTTCTACTTGGCTCACTGAGATGCTGCAATTTGGTTGGCCTCAGACTCAGAAATCGCCTACATCAACTTCATGAGTTATGACTTGTGTTTCACTGGGTACCATCAGAAATAATGTATGTTTCCAATTGCGGACATTAATGCTTTTAATTCATTTGTTGACTACTTCGGTAGATGACCTAAGTTCTTGTCTAAATTGGCAAAGTATGTCAGTAATTTGGGCAATTGCACCAATAATTTCTGTGGTTTACAGATGATGTCTTGTTCAGGTATTGACTCTGTGATGTCATCATTAACACTCATGACTAACACTGGATGACACCACTACAACGCCAGGCTTTACGTTATCAATCTCTTTCATTATACTCTGAGCATATTTATGTGACATAATTGTCGACTTTTTACGTCTACCTGGTGTTTTTGATCCACATAGTCAAGGTCTCCCCACTTTGTTCTCAATTCATATGGTCCAGTGAATTACAGGAGCCCTTGTAGGTGTGGGGAAAAAGTGCCAAACTTTGTCACCTGGTTTGAATTACTCTGTTTCTGGCATTTTGTCATACCATGTTTTCATTTTTGCCTGGCTCTGCTTGAGATTTTGTTTGGCATTTTTGTGCTCTTTGGAGCCTGTGTTTAAATTGAGACTCATAGTCTAGCAAATTCACATCAGAATTTCAACAACCACTTTTCTTTCAGTAGTTCAATGGTCCCCTTACTTCAAACACCAACTCAAATGGACCTGAATCCTTAAGGACTCTTGTACAGATCCCTGGTAGCAAATAACCGTGAGATGAACTCCTGATCCCAATCCCTCTCAAATTCAAACAATAGGTTTTGATCATTGTCTTCAATATTTGGTGGACCTTCTAGGGCCCCTGGGATTCTGGGTGTTATGCTGAAGAACTGTACTGGAAATTCCCAACTGGTCATGACTTGTTGGAACAAACCCTGACATGAAATTGGTCCTTGATCAGACCTGAATTTTATATCTTCAAAATTTTAATTTTGATATTAAAATATTTAAGATTATCATAGTTAAGAGTTTCTAGTGTCCTGTGTTGAAAGCGTTTGCAAGTTCAAACAATGAATATTTTTCATCAGTAATTGTGAATGTGCCAAGTCTGATAATTTAAAAAATTTTAAAATTACAGTTTGTGCTACGTTTTGCTCATTCATTAACCCTCGCTGTAAACAAAGTGTGGCAAATATGGCTGAGATGACGCCGAAAGACTCCAAGCCCGAAAAACCACCCAAGTGCAACTTTAATGGGAATTTTCAATGGGCCATTGCATTGGCACTGCGACACTACAACGCGGATTCAAATCATATTGGCAAGAGCTACCGCTCATTTCAGCCGTCAACCTCTTGTTGTGGTGAATTAAATACACAGGATTCTTGCGCTGTACCACACGTTGATCATTGAAAACCTCCCAAAAGTTCACATTTGTTTTTCTTCCCTCTTTCGCTGAGTTTTCCGTCTTTCCGGCGTTCTATCTCGCATTGTTGTTTCCTTCCTTTTCTCAGTGTACCATAGCCTTGTCTACAAGGCCGTGGTTTATTTCGTATATGGAACGTGCAAGCTAGGACACTCTGTTATTGGAGATGCTCAACTTCCTTAGACCGGTCCTCACTAACAAACTCCTTCGCAAATGGTTTCCGATTAAAAATGAAGAGCGCCGCACATTACTGAATGGGTGACGTCAATAATTTGTGATGCACTTGGGAAGAATTTTGGAAATTCGGCACTGTGGTTCGGACGTTCGAGATAGCTTCTCAGACCTCATGGTCAAAAATATATGTGCATGCACATGGGCAAATCCAGGATGGTCTCATCTATTCGGAAGCTAAAAATAGAATAAACTCAAGACTCCCTTGTGTGTGAGTGTGTTGTTGTTTTTGTTTTTTGTGTTAGTAACTTGCGCCATGGGTCAATCCTAGAAATGAGGGTTTAAAAAAGTACTAAATAAACATCGTAGTTTGCGCGATTAATCTTAATAGTTCTAGATGACTATTTGTATAGGTTCACGTTTGTTGGTCCATCCTGCACGTACTGTGTCATCTATGCATGGTGACATTTTATACGTTTTTACTCATACGTTGCCAATGCAAATATGCATGGCTATTTTTAGAGTCAGTGGAACACTTGAATTGGGAATGCAATTGGAGTATTGATTGCTGTTGCGTCACAATCCATGCGCCAGAACATGTGTTTGTGACTCAGGCAGCCAGTTGCGCCGCGG